>JADBJO010013550.1:30062-35062 GCA_016801955.1 Conus betulinus | reverse complement strand
GTTTCAGTTGATTTTGAGGAGGGAAAGTACTGGGTGACCTATGTCTTATGGATTTGTTTAACTCGGAGTGTAAAAGCAGATTTTTGAGGTTTTGTCTTGTCTGAAGTAATCATGGGTTTGGTCTCATGGGCAAGTTTGTGATCTTCTGATATGTACCAACTGGACTTGAGGATCTTGCGGATGGGGAGAGTGTGTCCTTTTAGTTTCTGTATCATCATCATCACCATCGTCGTCGTCGTCGTCGTCGTCATCATCGTCATCATCATCATCATCATCATCATCATCCTTGCTATTGCTTCTATAGCTATCCACCAACTCCTCTCTTCCCTTTTCTTCTGTTAACATTATTATTGTTTTTTTTATTACTATAATTACAATTATCATTATCGTTATTATTACTGCTACATGATTATACTGTTATCATCGTTAGTTGTAGAAGTGGTATTTTCTTTATTTTATCATCATAATCATTATTTCTTTAACCGTATTGCAAGGACAGAAAATTCCTGGGTAATCTTCAGTTGTCCTGGAAGCTGACCAAGATGATGTAGCAGTCTACTTGGCCCCCAGAATTTCTGCGTGCCCTCTTTGAATAAAAAGACGGTTAATATATCTCAAGTACCTACTGGCAGTGCAGTGAGAAGTCAGCAAATGTAATTCAGTAATGGCAGATTCCTTCCATGTGTAATTGGGGCCCGAGAGAGAGAGAGAGAGAGAGAGAGAGAGAGAGAGAGAGAGAGACGTAAAACAGTGCATCTGTTTACCAGCTTATCTTGCACATAGTCTTCCAAAGTGTGTAAGAAAAGAAAACAGAACGTCTGGGTCTTGTTGCCACCTTCCACACATTCCTCGACTTGAACGAAAACTATAAAATCCCTGAATTGATCTCTGTCCCTACATCTCCAGCACCCACATAACCAAAATAAACCCACTTCCTGTCTACAAACATTCAAAACAAAACCAGAGAAAGCAGATGCTAAAAACAGAGAGAGCAGATGCTGTATCTCCGTGCTGACCTAGCGCGAGTCCTGCACGCTGCTTGAAACGTTTGATGTAAGGCCATGCTTTGATCCAGCGAGACAACAGTCTGTATGCAAGGACTCCGCTAGGACAAAACCCGGAGGGGGAATACGGATAGCGGGGAGAGTAGTAGAGGAGTGTGGTAATAACGGTGTGAAAGTGAGTTGGAAAGCTGCAAGCGCGATCGGTTTTGCGCTGAAGCTTACTTCTCAACCACACCTTCGTTAGCACAGTGAAGGATTGGTTGCCCGGTGGGCAATGGGGAGACGGAACGCCAGAAGAATGAGTTGTCACGGGCAGTCGGGCGGGTGGGTATCCCTTGCAGGCCACGATTCCATTCTCCAGCCTTTGTGCAGCCAGTTAGCGAAGATTCTTGACTGTTCCTCCTTAGTGTTCATTACCGTAAATGGTTTTTTTGTCTTGCCTGAAGAAGACCAAAGGGATCGGAAGCGTTGTGGTTTTGTCATTTGTTTATTCTTTCGTCTGGCGGCACAATGGTTCATGATTCTGTCTGTGCTGTTGTTTCCATTTCCACCCGCAGTCACACCCACGTTGAAACCTACTGACGTAGGAAGAACGTGGAGCTCAACCAGACAGACAAGAACTAACCCCTTCCCTCTCTCCTCCTCCTCTCTCTCCTCCTTCTCCTCTCTCTCTCTCTCTCTCTCTCTCTCTCTCTCTCTCTCTCTCTCTCTCATTCCTCGATGCCTTCGGAAATCTGTGTGTGTCAGTCTGTCTGTCCGCCTGTCTGTCTGTCTGTCTCTCTCTCTCTCTCTCTCTCTCTCTCTCTCTCTCTCTCTCTTTTCAACGTTATCGCCTATTCCTCGCTGTCTTGAAAACCAGTCTTGCTTCAAGAACAAGAATGTTGAACATGAATGTATGGCGATGCACTTGAACATGATTACCTCATGAATCACTCTTCATTCCTCCTCAGGCTAGGCTGATTGATACAAGTTTGGTGACTTATGCTTCTTTTTTTCCCTGTCCGCGTAGGAATTCTATGTACTACGTAGTTGTGGGTGTGTGTGTGTGTGTGTGTTTTGGTGTGCATGTTTTGTTTTCTCCGACATGAATCATCACCGTTCCTGTTTAAAAATAGTTCTATATCGTGTAAGAGTGTTCTGTGATAGTATTGATAGCCTCTGAAGAAACAAGGGGCAGATCAAGAAAAAATCAAAACAAAAAGCATCTTATCGCTTATCTGCCATCCTTGGGAATAAAGATAATGATTGATTGAATAAATGAATGAATCAATCAGTCTCTACCCTCTTTTCCTTCCCTCATCCCTTCCCGCATGAAACCTTTTCCCAACCCCTGTGCTCACGCGATGAGTCACCGACACTGAATAAGCATTGACACGCCACACAGGCCAGCCATCGCAGGCTGCGTCAGCTCGCGACAGGCTGCACGACTATCCCCATCTCTCTCTCTCTCTCTCCCCCCCCCTCCCCCCCTCCCTACACATGAGACGGTGCGGATAACATGGGTGGGAGGATGTGGCGGGCGGTGGGGTGGGGGTGGGGGGGGGTGGGCGGAACAAGTGGTGAAAGAACGTAATTGTTGTTCTCTCTGAGTCTCAGGATCTTTGTAGCTGTCTCTTGTAGGCGGGATGGTAGAGATGCTCGCTTTCGTTCCTTGCCTACTGATGAAGAACAGAAGAAAATCCCCCTGTCCCAGTGTGTCTGTACTGTGTGTGTGTACTTTTTGTTTGTGTGTGTGTGTGTTTTGTCTGTCTCACAGTGAAATGTACTTTATCAATGAATGTCGTTGTTCCTTTTTTCTACTTGTTTTCTACTGTCTTCTCTCTCTCTCTCTCTCTCTCTCTCTCTCGTCTCTCTCTCTCTCTCTCTGTCTGTCTCTCTGTCTCTGTCTCTCTCTCTGTCTCTCTCTCTCTCTGTCTCTCTGTCTCTCTGTCTGTCTGTCTGTCTCTCTCTCTCTCTCTCTCTCTCTCTCTCTCTGGGGATGTTATCGGACCGAGGACACACGCAGCGCGGCGGACAATGTGGCACGCCAGCAGCTCTCTCATGTCGGCCAGAAAAAAAAGTCCCCCCCCCCCCCCCCGCCCCCCCCCTCCCCCCTTCCTCCTTCCTCCCCGTCTGATCAACCGGGACCGAAAACGAACAGAGGAAAGAAGTACAATGGCCAGACAATAAAAACAAGAGGCAAGTGATATGTCTGAGTGAAGAAACGTCATCTTTATTCATAGACAACACTCTCGGCGCCTCCCTCAGACACAGCTTACAAAACAACACACGCTACAACAATGTGTACGGCAATCTTGTCGTATGTCAGCTGATGATGACACGCTGTTGGACACAGGCACATGCATTGAACAGCAATGCCTCTCTCGTTGTTTTGGTGTGTTTCACATCAGGTGTTGGACACAGGCACATGCATTGAACAGCAATGCCTCTCTCGTTGTTTTGGTGTGTTCACATCAGGTGTTGGACACAGGCACATGCATTGAACAGCAATGCCTCTCTGGATGTTTTGGTGTGTTCACATCAGGTGTTGGACACAGACGCATGTATATGAACAGCAGTGCTTCTCTGGATGTCTTGGTGTGTTCACATCAGGTGTTGGACACAGGCACATGCATTGAACAGCAAATGCGTCTGTGGATGTCTTTGTGTGTGTGTTCGCATCAGGTGTTGGACACAGGCACATGCACTGAACAGCAAATGCCTCTCTTGACTTCTGGTGTGTTCGCATCAGGGTATTCCTCAACAAGTGAAACTGACGGTCCAAAGCGTGTCAAAGCTGATTAGACGGTTAAAAGGGTAAGAAGCTGGTTATACAATGTCAGTGTCTTCAGAGATTACTGACTGATCATTGGAGAGGAACCTCAGCGACACACAACCAATTTGATCCGGACACTGTTGTTTATGAAAGTGACCTTTCAGAGTTGATCTGTTCTGACGCCAAACACATACCATCTGGCTTTTACTGGTTCAGATTTTGAAAGTTATTATTGTGACTCCACCGAACAACGCAGACAAACGAATCACTAGACAAAACACGACGCGCTTCGACCTCTTAGGTCTTCTTCAGGTTTTCACTCAGGACAACAAAAATGAAGAACGAGCAATCACTTTGTCGAATTCGGTGCAAGATGGGCATTGACTGTTGACTTTGCATGTGACTCCAAAACTGTCTTCCGCCTCTTTGTCTCCGTCTGTCTGGCTGGCTGTCTGTCTCTCAGTAGTTAGATTTTTTTTTTTTTATATCTTAGTTGACTGTTGATTCAACGCCCATCATGCGTCGAATTCGACAAAGGTAAGCTATTGCTCGTTCTTCATTTTCGTTGTCCTAAGTGTTGTTTATCTCGTCTGAAGAAGACCTAAGAGGTCGAAATGCGTCGGTTTCTCTCTCTCTCTCTCTCTCTCTCTCTCTCTCTCTCTCTCTCTCTCTCTCTCTCTCTCTGACTCGTTTGTTCACGTTGTCCTGTGGAGTCATAATAGTTACTTTTAAAAGTTTGTTTAGACCTCCGCCTGCAGTCGCCACACTGGGCAACTAGCTTTCACTGGGGAGTCAAGAGACCCCCCAGGCAGATGAGCAGCTAGGAACGCACGATCCACTTCAAGCGGCTGCTCTGGACCCCTGCCGATTGGGAGAACATGAAGGGTCGAACTGATGCTGGATAAAGTGTTTTGCATATGATCATGGACGTAGTTAGATTTTATCCTTCGGTTAACGATGCGTGTGACTCCTAACCTGTCTCCCGCATATTAGTCTCTGTCTGTCAGTCACTCTGTCTGTCGGACTCTGTCTGTCTATCTATCTGTCTGTCTGTCTGTCTGTCTGTCTGTCTGTCTCTCTGTATGTGTGTGTGTGTGCGTGCGTGTGTATGTGTGCGTGTGCGTGCGCGCACGCGCTCATCTTTGCACTGCACGTTTTACATAATTTCTCTCTCTCTCTCTCTCTCTCTCTCTCTCTCTCTCTCTCTCTCTCTCTCTCTCTGTGTGTGTATGTGTGTGCGT
>JADBJO010013550.1:20062-25062 GCA_016801955.1 Conus betulinus | reverse complement strand
TGTATGTATATTTCCATCCTTGCGGAATTTCTCATGATGGAAAAATGGCTGTCTTGCAGAGCACATAATTGACGGCATTAGGCAGTGTCGTGGCTACGGATGTTTTCATTTAGAGTCCATAGTGTTAACACTGTTAAGAGCTGTTGTCGTTTGACAGATTTGAGCATAGCTGCTCAACCTGAGTCATGTCGTGCAGGTTTCTTTGGGACTTTGTAGCACTCGCTACGCACGTGCTGGTTGTGTCTTTTTTTTTTTTTTTTTTTTTTTTTAAACCTGCGCCCAGTTCCTTGTTAATCTTCTCGGCGCTTCACGTCCAAATCTGTTGCTGTGTGAAAGGTATTGTGCTCGAATCCTATCTTCTCTTCTCCCCCCCCCCCCTTCCCCCCCCTGCCCCCCAACCTTCCCACCGTTGCACCCAGACTGGTGTCCTCATTGCGAGACGGCAGATCGTGATAGGCCAAGAGCTGGAGTCCATGCCCTCTTGAAGGCCGTGGAGGTGACAGTTGGATGGTGGGGCCGTAAAGGTTTCTCTCCTCACCTGGCCTAGCCACGTCTCTGACGGATCAGTAGTTTGAGCGTGGGACTTGCATGATGTGAGACAGAAGCACCTTATAGCAGACTCCATGAGAATCTTGTTGAGAGATGTTCCACCTGTGATCTTTGGGTTTCTTAAAGAGATAACATTTTTCATCTGATCTAAGATTTAACGGAAGAAAGATTCTGAACAAAATTTCCGGTGTGTTTTAGAGGTGTGTTTTGAAGGCTTGTGCGATTTTTTTTTTATTAATATGTTTTTGTTTTTTTTTTTTTTTTTATATGTAGGTTTTTTTTGAAAAATAATGCCTTAACTGCAACGCGGTGACAGCTCTGATATGGCCCTATTCGGTCGGCTGGGCTATAAGCAACATGACCTCACCTCTCCAGCACACTGGGCCGGTACCATTGCCGGCTTCTGTCGGCCTTTCACAGGCAGCTGAGCGTAACTCTGGTATTTAGCTGGGTGGTCATTATCATTATGTGACTATGGCAAGCGGGGGGGGGGGGGGGGGGGCAGGGTTCGTAATGGACAGTCCTTGTGGCCTGTACTTGGTGTGTGTCAGCCAGACGAAGCCTGTGTGGGACGAGGTGCCCACTTGTGAATGATGATGTCAGGCCGCCCAGGGCCCCAGAAGCGGACAGCACAGGAAGAGAGATACCAGCGACAAGCGTGCTGTGGACAGGACAATTCCCTACACAAGATTAAAAGAAAAAAAAAACTCCATACAGCGCCTACCTGCAACCAGCCACCATTCCAAGAGGGACTGACTACCTCACCGACTTTAGTCAGGGAATGACAACAGCCAACAACGATGATCCTGCCTGCTTGCCACCAGCTTGTTTTGGTTCAGACTGGTGTTGACTTAGCCACGGGAACGTAGAGAACAATTCCGGTCCGATAGGGCCGACAAACCAGCCGACGAACGAAAGGCCGCTGGATCTTTCTCGCATCATAACGGATTGTGATCCGGAAACAACTTGTCCGTTAGGGCGTCTAATGATTAGCAGGACGTTTATCTTACATGACAGTTTAGAGGAATGGACTCAAGGATGTACGAGAAGGTATCCACTAGACTGACTTGGTAACAGAAATCCTTGAAAGCGAGTAAGTCTCCTTAACAAGAACACTCGGAAAAGGGACGAGACAGCATTTATGGCCTTCTACCGGTCAACGACCCGCCACTGAGTGATCCCTCTTCAACCAGCAGACTAACCTGCCAGCCCATTTGCTCAGCAATCTGGTGATGGCCAGGAGAAAGGGTCGACCTATGTCTAGGAAGTGCCAAATCTCTGCTGATTCCGGATCCGTATTACCACATTTTATCACATATTTCAGTTCTGGATCAAGCAACTTGTGTTCGTCTGCATTGACCACGCTTTTCTGAAACCGGCATCCTCTACTGGCTCACCGATAGAGATAACGCTATGTTCGCAGTCTGTTCAGACGTTCTCAGTATCGGGGTTTGTGTGTGTGTGTGTGTGTGTGTGTGTGTGTGTGTGTGTGTTTGCATGTGTGTGTAAGTGCGTGTGTGTGTGTGTGTGTGTGTGTGTGTGTGGGCGCGCGCGCGCGCGCGCGCGCGCGCGCGATTGCGATTCCGTGTCTGTTAGGCGGTCAGTCCGTTCGTGCTCGCGCACATGCTTGTGTTAGTGTCAGTTTACGTGTGTGTGTGTGTGTGTGTGTGTGTGTGTGTGTGTGTGTGTGTGTGTGTGTGTGTGTGTGTGTGTTGTTGTTGTTGTTGTTGTTGTTGTTGTTGTTGTTGTTGTTGGCCACTGACGTGAAAACCAGCCAGGCGATGAGAGCGTCGCCCAGCTGACAGAGGAGGCTGGTGACTGTGGCTGCATGTCCCTATGTTTGTGCATGACGCATGCGACATTCAGATCTAGGCCAGCAGTGAGTCGGGTCGAGGGATAGGTATGGAAATGTGGGCACATGTAGTGCGGAGAGCCAGGTGGGAGAGGGGGTCAGGGTGGGGGAGAGGGGGAGGTGTATGACTCAGCGCCGCACACATGTGGCAAGGTCCTGCTGCTGGCACATGGCGTTGCCTTACCTGTGCAGGTACTAAAGTACAGTACATGGCGTTGCCTTACCTGTGCTGGTAGGTACAGTACATGGCGTTGCCTTACCTGTGCAGATACTAAAGTACAGTACATGGCGTTGCCTTGCCTGTGCAGGTACAGTACATGGCGTTGCCTTGTGCAGTACAAAGTACAGTACATGGCGTTGCCTTACCTGTGCAGATACTAAAGTACAGTACATGGCGTTGCCTTGCCTTACTGTGCAGGTACAGTACATGGCGTTGCCTTACCTGTGCAGATACTAAAGTACAGTACATGGCGTTGCCTTGCCTGTGCAGGTACAGTACATGGCGTTGCCTTACCTGTGCAGGTACAGTACATGGCGTTGCCTTACCTGTGCAGATACTAAAGTACAGTACATGGCGTTGCCTTGCCTGTGCAGGTACAGTACATGGCGTTGCCTTGCCTGTGCAGGTACAGTACATGGCGTTGCCTTACCTGTGCAGATACTAAAGTACAGTACATGGCGTTGCCTTGCCTGTGCAGGTACAGTACATGGCGTTGCCTTACCTGTGCAGATACTAAAGTACAGTACATGGCGTTGCCTTGCCTGTGCAGGTACAGTACATGGCGTTTTGCCTTACCTGTGCAGATACTAAAGTACAGTACATGGCGTTGCCTTGCCTGTGCAGGTACAGTACATGGCGTTGCCTTGCCTGTGCAGGTACAGTACATGGCGTTGCCTTACCTGTGCAGATACTAAAGTACAGTACATGGCGTTGCCTTGCCTGTGCAGGTACAGTACATGGCGTTGCCTTGCCTGTGCAGGTACAGTACATGGCGTTGCCTTACCTGTGCAGGTACAGTACATGGCGTTACCTTTACCTGTGCAGATACTAAAGTACAGTACATGGCGTTGCCTTACCTCTACAGGTATAGTACATGGCGTTGCTTTACCTGTGCAGGTACAGTACATGGCGTTTGCCTTACCTGTGCAGGTACAGTACATGGCGTTGCCTTACCTGTGCAGGTACAGTACATGGCGTTGCCTTGCCTGTGCAGGTACAGTACATGGCGTTGCCTTACCTGTGCAGATACTAAGTACAGTACATGGCGTTACTTACCTGTGCAGGTACTAAAGTACAGTACATGGCGTTGCCTTACCTGTGCAGGTATAGTATATACAGGCGTTGCCTTACCTGTGCAGGTAAAGTACATGGCGTTGCCTTACCTGTGCAGGTACAGTACATGGCGTTGCCTTACCTGTACATGATGTCACGTACCTGTGCAGGTAATAAAGCACAGAACATGGCATTACCTTAGCTGTGCAGGTAATAAAGTACAGTATATGTCATTGCTTTACCTGTGCAGGTAATAAAGTACAGTACATGGCATTACGTTACCTGTGCGGGTAATAAAGAACAGTACATGGTGTTACCTGTGCGGGTAATAAAGCAATACAAGGTGTTACGTGTGCAAATGATATAGAACAATACATGGCGTTACCTGTGCAGGTAGTAAAAAACAGTTCATGATGTTACCTGTGACGATAATAAAGAACAGTATATGATGTTACGTGTGTGGGTAATAAGAACAGTTCATGATGTTACCTGTGCGGGTAATAAAGAACAGTTCATGATGTTACCTGTGCGAGTAATAAAGAACAGTTCATGATGTTACCTGTGCGGGTAATAAAGAACATGATGTTACCTGTGCGGGTATAAAGAACAGTTCATGATGTTACCTGTGCGGGTAATAAAGAACAGTTCATGATGTTACCTGTGCGGGTAATAAAGAACAGTTCAGAATGTTACCTGTGCGGGTAATAAAGAACAGTTCATGATGTTACCTGTGCGGGTAATAAAGAACATGATGTTCATGATGTTACCTGTGCGGGTATAAAGAACATGATGTTACCTGTGCGGGTAATAAAGAACAGTTCATGATGTTACCTGTGCGGGTAATAAAGAAACAGTCAGTGATTGATGTTACCTGTGCGGGTAATAAAGAACAGTTCATGATGTTACCTGTGCGGGTAATAAAGAACAGTTCATGATGTTACCTGTGCGGGTAATAAAGAACAGTTCCTGTGCGATGATGTTACCTGTGCGGGTAATAAAGAACAGTTCATGATGTTACCTGTGCGGGTAATAAAGAACAGTTCATGATGTTACCTGTGCGGGTAATAAAGAACAGTTCATGATGTTACCTGTGCGGGTAATAAAGAACAGTTACATGTGCGATGTTACCTGTGCGTGCGTAATAAAGAACAGTTCATGATGTTACCTGTGCGGGTAATAAAGAACAGTCCATGATGTTACCTGTGCGGGTAATAAAAGAACAGTTCTTGATGTTACCTGTGCGGGTAATAAAGAACATTCCATGATTTACCTGTGCGGGTAATAAAGAACAGTCCATGATGTTACCTGGCGGGTATAAAGAACAGT
>JADBJO010013550.1:7500-15000 GCA_016801955.1 Conus betulinus | reverse complement strand
TTCTAGCTTTCTTTTACATTTATAATATAAACAACATGTGGAGAGCATTAGTGTGTAAATCATGTTTTCTTTTTTTAGGTCACCTAAGATGACTGACTGGTCCAACATCACAGGTGGGCATGATGCCAGAACACTGAGGACCAGCCCCTTTGATGACTGCTGTAGAGGACAACGGACATCCACTGGGCAAAACATGCTGGCATACAGTGGGTGCATTATCTGAGCACATGGCTGACCTCAGTCCAGCAAATCAACAAGAGTGAGAGTTTAGAAACATAGTGCTTTCAGGGACTGGTATTGGATAGGAGTAGTATGATTATGAACTAAAGACAACAAATACATACCTACATTTCAAGGACAGGTATTTGATAGTAGTATGATTAGAAACTGAAGACAAAAAGTACATACACATTTCAGGCACTGGTATTTTGATAGGAGTAGTATGATTATAAAACTAAAGAAAAAATACATACCTACGTTTCAGGGACAGGTATTCAATAGCAGTATATGATTTTGAACTAAATACAAAAATACATACCTACATTTCAGGGACTGGTACTGACAGTAGTATGATTATAAACTAAAGACAAAAAATACATACCATATTTAAGGGACTGGTATTGATAGTCGTATGATTATAAACTAAAGACCAAAAATGCATACCTACATTTCAAGGACAGGTATGTGATAGGAATAGTATGATTATACACTAACGACAAAAAGTACATACCTACATTTCAGCAACAGGCACTCGATAGGATTAGGAGTGATATGATTATAAAGACAAAAAGTACATACCTGTATTTCAGGAACTGGTATTCTATAGGAGTAATATGATTAAAGACAAAAAAGATGTACCTATATTTCAGGGACTGGTATTTGATAGGATTAATGTGATTATAAAAAAAAAAAATACCTACCTATATTTCAGGGACTGGTATTCGATAGGATTAATGTGATTATAAAGACAAAAAAAAAACCTACCTATATTTCAGGGACTGGAACTCAATAGGTGTAATATGATTATAAAGAAAAACAATACACGCTACATTTCAGGAACTGGTATACAATAAGAGTAATATGATTATAAATACAAACAATACATACTACATTTCAGGAACTGGTATACGATAAGAGTAATATGATTATAAAGACAAACAATACATACTACATTTCAGGAACTGGTATACAATAAGAGTAATATGATTATAAATACAAAAACAAACATACTACATTTCAGGAACTGGTATACGATAAGAGTAATATGATTATAAAGACAAACAATACATACTACATTTCAGGAACTGGTATACAATAAGAGTAATATGATTATAAAGACAAAAACAATACATACTACACTACATTTCAGGAACTGGTATACAATAAGAGTAATATGATTATAAAGACAAAGACAAACAATACATACCTATATTTCAGGAACTGGTATACAATAAGAGTAATATGATTATAAATACAAACAATACATACTATATTTCAGGAACTGGTATACGATAAAGAGTAATATGATTATAAAGACAAACAATACATACCTATATTTCAGGGACAGGAATTCAATAGGTGTAATATGATTATAAAGACAAACAATACATACTACATTTCAGGAACTGGTATACAATAAGAGTAATATGATTATAAAGACAAACAATACATACTACATTTCAGGAACTGGTATTCGACTGAAGTAATATGATTACAAAGACAAAAATACATATCCACGTTTCTGAATGTGTGGCTGCGTGCCATTTTGCATGCAGACAGAGGTATGTGTGAGCGTGTGCGTGTGTGCGTGCATGTGTGTGTGTGTGCGTGTGTGCGCGTCTGTGTTTGTGAGTGTACGTGTGTGTGTGTGTGTGTGTGTGTGTGTGTGTGTGTGTGTGTGTGTGTGTGTGTGTGTGTGTGTGTGTGTGTGTGTGTGTGTGTGTGTGTGTGTGTGTGCGTATGTGCACGCGCACACATGCGTGTGTGTGCACGCGTATGCATGGGGCGTGCATGCATGCATGTGTGCCTGTGTGTTTTGTTCATGCTTTGCTTATGTACTGATATATTTTTATACAAACATGACTTTTGTGACAGGAAAGTAAATTAGGAACTAAAATGCATTATATGACTAAATTTCCATACATCCTAACTTAAATGAGTGATTGTACTGTTTATAACAATGAGTAAGGTATGGGTTATGCTTCCGTTGGCGATGTAGTATTATGAAGATAAGTAATCTTCATTAGATCAATACATTGTTGATCATGTGGATAATACGCCTAATCTTGTTTGAGAGTACATTATGATTAACAGTGAATACTTTAAGTCATTTAAGGACTTTCTTTCAGGGATATTAAAAGTTTGTACACTTTCATGCAATAATGTAACAACACCATGTTTTTTTTGTTGTTGTTGCTGTTGTTGACTGTGCTTGTTAAAATTTTTTGCACAATTTTATAACATGTTAGATTATTTATCGATTTTTTGTAGTAGGTTGATCTCAATTTTAGTAAAGAGGAAGTAACTCATAAAAACAATAGTGTAAGCAGCAAAGCCTTGTTTTATACTTATGGTGGTCTTTAAACCTATGGAGATTTTTTTTTTTTGTTTTTTTTTTTGGGGGGGGGGGGGGGGGGGGGGGGGGGGGGGGGGGGGGGGGGGGGGGGGGGGGGGGGTGTGCGGTTTGGAATCAACTCCCAATATCTTTGCATAGTTCAAACTCTCTGTTGTTTTCCTTCAAGGCCTCTCTTAAAACAACCATCTTCACCTATCAATCCCAGTTCTTTCTTCCCCTTCCCCTGCCCATCAAATTGACTATGTGACTAATGTGTGTGTGTGTGTGTGAGTGTGTGTGTGTGTGTGTGTGTGTGTGTGTGTGTGAGTGTGTGTGTGTGTGTGTGTGTGTGTGTGTGTGTGTGTGTGTGTGTGTGTGTGTGTGTGTGTGTGTGTGTGTGCGTGAGTGCATGTGTGCGTGCATGTGAGTGTGTGTGTGTGTCGGGGGTGGGAAGAGGGGGGGGTGGGGGTGGGGGTGGGGGTAAAGATGTGCACGCGTGTGTGTGGGTATGTGTGCACATGCCGTTGTCTGCTGTAGTGCGACAGTGTGTGTGATCATGTGTTTTGTGTGTGTGTGTGTGTGTGTGTGTGTGTGTGTGAGTGCATGCGTGCGTGTGAGTGTGTGTGTGTCGGGGGTGGGAAGAGGGGGGTGGGAAGAGGTGGGTGGGGGAAGGATGTGCACACATGTGTGTGGGTATGTGTGTGTGCACATGCTGTTGTGTCTGTTGGTGTGCGACAGTGTCACTAAAAGTGATATCAGACAATGTGTTTAATAGTGTTTGTGGTATGCGGATGTGTGTGCGTATGAAAAGAATGGTGGAGGGATTTGGGGGGAAAGCGTGTACAACCTTGAATACTACTACTTTAAAAAAAAAAAAAAAACAAAAAACAACAAAAAAACGCCTTTAGATAAAACCAATTAAAGAAAAATGCCAACTGGACTCTGTAAGAAACTTCGACTAACTAATCTGAGAAACGATAATCATTCAACATTTTAGAGAGTGATGACGTCGATCTATCGGAAGTATTACCACCAGCCATGATAATCAAGTTCTTTGTTTTGGGGCAATGGATTAACAAATGTGAAACACTTAGTGCATTTCCACACATACATCCAACATTTCTACTGAATTTTGTTTTCAATGAATTTAAACGTAATCTGTGTATTAAGCTTCTTACATCTCTAGGTATATGAGTTAGATAAGTTTTTGCTGTTTTATTCTGTGTTCCAGAACTGTGTATGCAATACAGTTATGATAGTACTGAGATTCCGAGTTCTTTTAAGGACTGTTGGAAGCTTTTTTCAGTCTGTTTGTCAATTAAGGAATAGCATTCTGAAAGATCTAAATGTATATTAAGTGAAGTTGTGCTTTCCATTTCTAGCTGCTCTTTTTGCTGCGTGATCAACCTTTTCATTTGATACATTCCACTGTGAGATGGTACCCAATAAAACGTAACAGTGATCCCTTTAAGTGATAAAAGGTGAATGACATGGTTAATTTTATAATATAATCTCAAGCCAAATTTTTGAATTTTGGGCCTGTGTTGTGTGTGTGTGTGTGTGTGTGTGTGTGTGTGTGTGTGTGTGTGTGTGTGTGTGTGTGTGTGTGTTTTTCTGTGTGTGCATGGGTGGGTGTCATTTTATCTGCAACCTTGTTTGTAGATGCATGGTACTTATTGCAATATTCATCTTCTTATTGGTTTCATTTATGTTATTTTATGTATTTGTAAGCACTTTGGGCTTATTATTATGATGTAATTAAGCGCCATAAATAATCATTATTTTTATTACATCTGATCAGAGTAGCTAGTGGACTTGTGTTTGCTCAATATATCTAACATTTTACTTTTAAACACTTGTGCCTTAAGCACAAAAAAAAACACAGAGTTTTATACTGTACCATGTCAACATCCTTCAAGCTATGGCAGTGGGAAAGCCTTGCTGTCCGAGTTTAAATCTTCTGTCGCCGACACAGCAATAAGACATCTGCTAACTCTTTTCTGTCTCTAGCAGACAACATGCAGTTTATTCTGTGGCAAACTGCTTTGCTGTTCACACAGCAGTAAGACATCTGCTTACTCTCTTCTGTCTCTAGCAGACAACATGCAGTTTATTCTGTGGCAAACTGCTTTGCTGTTCACACAGAATAAGACATCTGCTTACTCTCTTTTGTCTCTAGCAGACAACATGCAGACTTTGCTTTCTCTGTATTCTGTGGCAAACTGCTTTGCTGTTCACACATGCCAGGTTTCTTTATTTTACTTTATTTCAGCCTTTCTGTGTCTCAACTGCTGGGTGCATCGCTGTCATTTTTTTTCTTCATTCTGTGGTTTTTTCTAGCCCTACTTTGTGGCACAGAGATATCATTTCTTTCTTTGTGATGAAAAATCATTGTTATTGTGCTTATCTAATGCGTTTGGTTAACGAGATTTCACTTGATTTTGGAGATTAACATCTAATATCTGATCTAACATTTTACGGAAGAAAGATTTTTTTACCTTTACCATGCTTCCTGGGTCTTCCATGACCCAATGACTCAATAAAAACATCATATGTTATGAACACAGATAGAGCTATGCTCATCAAATCTTAGGAGTTCATCAATGATTTTTAACAGCCGTTGGTCATTGAAATTTCATGTATGGGCACAATCAATTATCAGCATAATTAGTCGTGGTTCCCCCAGGACATTTTAATGGGTCGCACATGACCCACGCCATCAGGTGAGGAATAAGTTGCTGAACCACCATTTATCAGGTGTGGGTCTTACAAGACCAACGCAATCTGAACAGGGATAAGCAATAGGAAAAACCTCTACAACATGTGTGGGTCTTGGACGATCCGCATGATCGGGTCTGTGTAGTCAAAAACATCATCTGGGTAAGGTAAAGCCAATGTCTGGTGTGTTTCAAGAAGGTGTATTTTAAACGGGTGTGTGAATGATTTTTCTAAAAATTTTTCAAATATGATCTGTGAGCTGACTTCAATGCAGTGACAGCTCTGATAGTAACAGCCCTTTGTGGTCAGCTGGGCTATATTAGCAACATTTAACCTTACCTTACCTTACTTGGTTTTAGTTAAATGGTGGTATAATGAATTGTGGAAAATAAAAGTGCAAGGAATCAGGCCCAGCCCTATATTACACTACTATACACACAATACAGATATGCAGTAATTTGATTTATTAAGTACATCCCAGCCCTAAAAAAAAAAAAAAAAATTATCACACTACTATACACATATACAGATATGCAGTAAGTTGATTTATTAAGTACATCCCAGCCCTGTATTACACTACTATACAAAATACAGTATATGCAGTAAGTTGATTTATTAAGTACATCCCAGCCCTATATTACACTACTATACGCAAATACAGAGATATGCAGTAAGTTGATTTCTGAAGCACAGCCTTATATTACACTACTATACACAAATACAGATCTATATGCAGTAAGTTCAGCGCTGCTTCTGCTTGCAGATTTGATTGGTCTAGCTTAGCTTATTAGTATAGTAGTATATAGTATAGTATAGTATAGTATAGTATAGTATAGTATAGTATAGTATAGTATAGTAGTATATAGCATTAAGAGCGATTGAAGCTCTACTTTTCAAGAGCCTATTCATCTAATTCTAACTTTGATTTTAAGCATTGCGTGCAAGCTCAGTTTTTCAAAAGTTATTCTTGGCAAGTAGGATTGTACAATGATGGTAGATTCTTCCAGTGTTCATCAAGTCGTTTTTCGAAAGCATCCACTGATGGTGCAGAAACCACTGACTCTGGGAGATTGTTCCAAGTGTTAGTGATCCTGTTCGAGAAGTTTGCTCAAACTGCTAATTTGGGTCTACTCTTCTTCAGCTTCATTGAATTTCCTTGTAACTGGCTTTTTGAGATAGGTTTCTGGGTGTTGTACATTCCATTGAGGTACCTATATAGGTTTCCATCATATCAGCCCAAAGACAGCGGTGCTCAAGACACGGAAGCTTCAGAAATTTCAATCTCTCAGGGTACGGTTTGTCTGTGAGATGGCTCAGTGTTTTCATTGCGCGACGTTGCACATCCTCAGTGTCACTACATAAGCCTTTGGTATGCGGTTGCTAGACATTGTGACCATATTCCAATAGTGACTTTGACTTACATATATGATACATCAATTGCTTTCTATCAAATTTTACTTTGTGTTGATTCCAAATCTGTTTTACAGTCACTAGAGCGTTGGGACTGCAAAGCTAGAAAAGATCTGCTTTTTGAAATAAAAACATCTACTGAATTGTTTCATTACACTAGGCATAAGAATTGATTTTTGTTGGGTCCCATCTCACTGTGGTATAAAGTGGAATGAAATAACAGACAGTCTTGCAAAAGAAGGAGCAAACAGAAAGACAGAAATTTACTAAACAATCCCTTAAATCTATCCTCTTGTGAATTGATCCAAATTATGGAAAAATGTATGCATAAGCAGAATTCTAGTCAAAAAATGGCTACTTTACCATCGTGCCCAAGGCACATTGTTAGATTAATTCATAATTAAGGCTGAATACTTGGAACACTAAATATTCTCACGGTATTTCTTGTGCATGCAGAGAAAACATTTCTGTGCATCATCTTTTGTTCAAATGCTCAGTGTTGACCCCACTCTATGAGGAGAAAGGCATTCAGATGAATAACTTTGATAATGTTAATACTGTCTTATATGGTTCATATGTTGCTGAAATTGCCATGGTTATTTCGCACTCACAGGTTGCAAAATTTTTATAAAAGATTAACAATTTTGTGTACCGCTAGGGTATTTCACTCATGTCAATATGCGTATATCAGATGTGGGTTTGAAAGTACTAATGTGGGTGATAAGTTAAGTGTGGCGTTTGTTTGTTTTTTTGTTTTGTTTGTTTGTTTTTTTACAAAAGTGTCTAATATCACTTGGCGATGAAAAGACATTAAATAA
>JADBJO010013550.1:0-2500 GCA_016801955.1 Conus betulinus | reverse complement strand
CAGGGAAAGGGAGGGGGAGACAGGGAAAGGGTGTGGGGGAGGGGACAGGGAAAGGGGAGAGGAGGGAGACAGGGAATTGGGGGGGTGGGGGAGGGAAAGTGGGAGGTGTGGAGACAGGGGGGTGGGGAGGAGGGAGACAGGGAGATGGAGGTGGAGGACAGGGTGTGTGGAGGGAGCGAGGGGAGGACAGGGACAGGGGAAGACAGGCAGTGGAAGGGGGGGAGATGGGGGCGTGGGGGGACGGAGCAGAAGGGCCGAAGGGGGAGAGAGAGAGAGTGGGGGGGGGGGGGGGTTGTGGTGGGGGGGAAGGTGTGGGGGGGGGCAGGGTGTCAAAGTGTGGTGGGGGGGGGGGGGGGGGGGGGGGGGGGGGGGGGGGGGGGGGGGGGGGGTATCGGGGGGAAAACACGGGACATACAAATCGACAGCTTTTTATTTGATGTTCTAATTTTGGGGGCGTCAACTCAACTTGTGCGTGTTGTGTGTGTGTGTGTGTGTGTGTGTGTGTGTGTGTGTGTGTGTGTGTGTGTGGGTGTGCGTGCGTGTGCGTGTGCGTAGTGTGCATAGTGCGTGTGCATGTGTGTGTGTGTGTGCTTGCGTGTGCGCCCGCGCGCGAGTGTGTGCGCGCGTGTAAGTACTCACGTTTGTGTGTACGTGTGTGTGTGCCTGCGTGTGTGTGTGCGTGCGTGCGTGCGTGTGTGTGTGTGTGTGTGTGTGTGTGTGTGTGTGTGCGTGTGCGCGCGCGCGCGAGTGTGTGTGCGAGTGTGCCGCGGGGTGGTGTGTAGAGAGAGAGAGAGTCCTCTGTGGGGGGGGGGGGGGGGGGGAGAGCAGTGCAGTGAGTGAATGAGAACTTCTCTCCGTCCTTAAAAACTGAAACTAAAAACTGGACTGGCATCAGATTGGCATTGAACATCGCCGGAACACACAGAGATCATGGCTTTCAGTCATGTCCTCTGTCAACGTCCAACACACACAGAGCATTGCCGTTACCACAGTACGGGCCGTCCATGTCCTCTGTCAACGTCCAACAACACACAGAGATCAGTGCCGTTACCACAGTACGGGCCGTCCATGTCCTCTGTCAACGTCCAACAACACACAGAGATCAGTGCCGTTACCACAGTACGGGCCGTCCATGTCCCACTGTCAACGTCCAACAACACACAGAGATCAGTGGGTGGGGGGGGTCAACGTCCCGTCCATGGGGGGGGGGGGTCCAACAACACACAGAGATCAGTAGGGGTGGGGGGGGGGGGGGGGGGGCAATGGGGCTTGAACTAGGATTCCCCTTGAACTCAAGTACTCCCCTACAATGGAGAGACGTAGGACACACGTTGTTCAGGAAAGGAGGGACTGATTGAAAAGAAACAACTAAAGCGTTTTTCCCTACACCTTGTGGAGAAGTTCGTTTATATACTTAATTAAACACTTGCACATTCACACACACGTGCACTCTGACATACCGGGTCAGTCCAGACACTGGCTTGGGGGTTTCGTCAGGATTCTTTCCCCAAGCCCTTCAATGGCACCAACTACTTGGTCTATGGCTGTTCATGCTATCCAACATCCGGAAACAACTCGGGAAGCAAGGCGGACTATACAGAGATGAAGGCCTTGCTGCACTAACCAACAATCCAAGAACCATTGAAAACAAGAAAAATTAACTGTGCAAAATCTTCCAAAATCAAAACCTAAAAATCACTCGAAGCAAATAAAAAGGTAGTGAACTACTTTGACATAACGCTTGACCTCAACAACCACATATATAAACCATACAAGAAACCTAATGATACACCCATCTATGTAAACATCAAAAGTAACCACCCACCATCCATACTAAAAACTATACCCAATGGCATAAACAAGAGATTATCTAATTTGTCATGTAACGAAAGAGTATACAACAACGCAGCAGCAGAATACCAAGAAGTGTTGCAAAAAAGTGGTTACAACTACAAACTACAATACAGCCCAGATAACAACATGAACAAAAACAAGAAAACAGGAGGAAAGGAAAATCACATGGTATAACCCTCCATTTGATGGAAGAGTAAAAAAACATAGGGAAAGAATTTTTTGAAATTCTGACAACATCATTCCCAAAAGAACGCAAACTGTCTAAAATATTCAACAAAAACACCATCAAACTATCATATACATGTATGCCTAACCTTAAAAATATAATTGATTCATCATCCAACAAAATGAAAAGCAACACAGTAAAGAAGGGTGAAAGAAGGAAATCTTGCAACTGCACTAAAAAAAAAAAAAAAAAAACAGTGTCCCTTAAGCAACAAATGCCTCTACAATAACGTTGTATACCAAGCCACTGTGGCATCAGAAAATGAAAAAGAAACATATATAGGGATTACTGAAAACCCAAACGCACCCTGAATAACAACCTGAAAACCCAAAAACACGTGCAGCCAACCCGCACGTGCAAACACTGACAGTGGGCCCTACAGCTATATAACATCGGCGGTAGGCGACCCAAAATCATCCC
>JADBJO010013549.1:47500-51885 GCA_016801955.1 Conus betulinus | reverse complement strand
GGATAGCATTCATGGGTAAAAGGGTGGGAGAGGGCTTTTTGGCTTCTCTCCCCCGTTCCTTTTTTTTGTGTCTTTCCCTTTTTTCTCTTCCCCCCTCCCTCCTTTTTTGTCCTCCCCGCTTTCTCCCTTTTTTTTTTTGTTTTTTTTTTTCTTTTTGTTTTTTTGTCCTTCCTCTTTTCCCCCCTCTTTTTTTCTTTTTTCCTTTCCCCTTCCTTTTTCCCCCCCCCCCTAACTTTAATACAGTAGAGTCCTATTTTAGAGCGCTTCTTCACCAACTCATCCACCTTAGCCATAATAGGGGGGCCCACCCTTTTCGTTTATACCAGGGCAGTTTCCTACTTTTCCCTAGGCGTACGTTCCTTGCCATGCTCTGAGCGGTGAACCGGTGCCCCCTTTCAATCTTTTAGGGATCTTGGGTTGTGTCGCTCGCACATAGCTGCCTCGGACAGCTCCCTCCTCCGCCCATCACTGTGAATAAAATATTCCCCCAGCTCGCTATATCCACCCTGTGTTACCGCCGCCACGTCGGTTGAACGCTCTTGTCTCTTTAGTCCGTAAGTGTGACCATGACTTCTATCCACAGCTCTTCTTTGGTCCCTTGTGTGAGGCCCACCGCTGGCACGTACCTCTACAACACCATCAACCTCACTGTCTGTCTGTTGACCTAGTATTCCTGTCAGAACACCTCCTGGTCCATCCTGTTTTTGCTTTGGGGCCAGGGCCAGACACCAACGGCAGACCATTTCTTGCCACCGGCTGCCTTAAAACTGATCTATGTTTGTAGGCTTTTTTTTTCATCCCGCTAAATGGGATGTGCAAAACATTGTGTTAGATCCTTTGGCAGGAGGAATGGCAGCTCGCGAATGGGCCCCCCTTTCCAGATCTGTCGCAGATCTTCCATGAGTTTTTTTACCATCTGCCACAGTGCATCAGAAATACCAGCCGAGTGTATGTTGCAGGTTGCTTTACTCGGATCTTAGTCTTTTTATCCCTTTTTCTCTTGCTACCGGAGTAACCGACGTCCTGGTTGCTTTGCTCTGCATGTACCCATCCATTCAAGATTGTTCTTCCTGTGTGTTGGGACCCTGAATGATGTTGAGCTAGTTTTGTCACATTTTCTGCGTCAGACTCTCATGAACACTCTGTCAGAGATCGGCCCCGGCTCTTTTTTTACCTCCCCCCCCCCCCCCCCCACTCACTTTTTCCCCCCCCCCCTCTGTGATTTTAAGTTCTGAAACCCCGATGACAATCTCTTTTTTATTATGTATATTGCACAATCCGACTCCTGACCAGCTCTTTTATGGAAGATTTTAGAGATGAATTGTACGACATGGTTTTAAACACTGTTTTACCGGTAGTTCTGAATGTATGTGTGAATTTTTAAACATCTGTGATAGGCATTGACTGATGTCTTCCTTCGGTAACAGCCTTTATATGGCTCTTCTTTTGCAGTCGGGCTGGGCTATTAGGTTTAGGATTAAGATTAAAATTATAGTCCCGTCAACAGCAGAGGTTATCTCAGGACGTCTCACCACGTCTCCCAAATGGCTTGCTATACCAACATGTTTGGTCATCATATACTGTATCACATCAACTGTTGCTAACTAGTGGCAGTAATTTGCTCTGTTGGATGATTTTTTTTTTTTGCACTAACGCAGTATAAAGACGCGAGCCCGACTTCCGCCTCTAAACAAATGCACATGGCGCGCACCCCTTGGACTTCCTTTTTCAACGGCCAACACCTACCACTCACAGGACTGGGTTTTTGCTCTGTCTTGCCTGTCCTCTACTTCGACAGTGTTCATGTTGTGGCTTCTTGTCCTGTTTTGATTGTGACTTTTGCATACCCCAGTTGATTGTGCAGGTTTTGGGGCGGGGTCGGACTCCCTTCTTTCCGCCCCCTCGCTTTGGGGACCCAGGACCCAGGACCCACAGGTTGGAACCACCAGAGCAAGACCTACACTGTTAGTGTTATAAGGGCAAATGGCTCAGAGTAGGAGCTAAGGGTCCACTTCAGGGGAACGTTGGTGGCTGTTCAGCCTCCTTGCCTCCTCCTCTGGTGGAGACAGTCACTTCTGTAGGTGGGAGTAGTTTGGTGCAGTTAGTGGTCAGTTTAGTGACCAGCCTTTACTTTATCATTCTTGTGTTCGTTCTTCTCCTTCTTACTCTGCACCCGTCACCTCCCTTCCTTCATCTGAGACAAACATGCAGACAGACTGCCCTCCGCGCGACTTTGCTTCTTCTTCTATCACTCCAGTCATTCTGCTCCTTCACTCAATTCGGGGCAAGAGTATTCTTCCAGTGTCCAGGCCCTGTTCGAGGCGATGTTGGCTCGCGCCCTCAGTTCGCTTGAGTCAACTCGTCCAACTCATAATGGTGCTGATAGTTTTTTCCCTGCTGCTCGCACTCAGCATGGGGGCACCGATTATTCACACACACATTTGGGACCCGAATCATGTGCTTTACCCGCTTTCCCATTTATCCCTTCGAAGTCATATTCCGAGGGCTCTGACTGTTTGGGGTCAGTTGAGCCTGGCCATCCACTTCTTCTGCTCCCAGGTTGGCTGCTCTTGACCCCCAGCATTCACCATTCCCCAGGCGTTCGTCTGCTCTCCCCTAGGGGAAATGGACGTTGAGAGCCAGTTTTCTACTGGCTCTCCTCAAGACAGCATCCCACCGTTCCGTCCCACCGGGGGGAGGGCCTGCCCACGGGGACATCGGGTGTCCAGCTTGGCCTATCATTGGGATTTTTGGGCTCTGGTGATGTGTTTTACGTCTTCTTATCACCAAGTCCATGATCCTGACGTTGGGGGAAGGGGGGGGGGGGGGGGGGGGGGGTCCCTGTTTCATCCTGTTTTCCAGGCTAGCAACCTGGCCCCGCCCCCTCTCAGCAGGCTCAGGTTCGGTTTTTTTTTCTCTTCTCCTGGCCGTGCTGTCTCTGGCCCTAGCACTCAGGCGCTGCTTCAGCGAGGCCCACCTCTGCGATTGGGGGGGTTACAGATACCCACATGGTTCCTTTACCCCCCAACTTCAATCGTGGTGGGGGTGCAGCTACCCTTCATGTCACCTCATCCCTCCACCCCCAGTGCTACTGGACGCCCCGGCCCCATGGAGCTGCCACTCCTGGCTCGCCACAGCCCTCTTTCCTCCATGGGGACCAGTAGCTCTACTCGCCTGTGAGGGGCTTATGGTTTCATTCAGTGCACGATTTGCTTGAGGTCTTGTGTGGCATCCCCAAAATTCAGGGTAATCTGAATAGGTAGTAAAGTGGAACAAACTGCAGCATTACTGAAAGCAAGTGGAAATACAAATGAACACACAAAACAAGGTGTAGAGTAATGCAGATTTAATTAACAGAACAAAACAGACAAGTAAATTTTCAACAAATGTGTCTTCTTCCGACTGAACAATCAGACATGAACAGTGCACAGAACATTACTGCCCTGATCACCAACAGCATGGGAATGACCATAATAGACAGTTGAATAGGACACCCTAGTGAGGACAGTTCAAGAAACTAAGGAGGGGAGAAAGGAAATTTGTCGAAAATTTACTTGTCTGTTTTGTTCTGTATATTAAATCTGCGCTACTTTACACCTTGTTTTGCGTGTTCATTTGTATTTCCACTTGAATAGGTAGTGCTTTGCCAGTCAAGAATATATATATGGGTTTATGGATTATTTTGAGGGCACAATTCACACACACACACACACACCACACACACACACACACACACCGTGACACCAGTGCGCACGAAAAGCATATTTTTCTTAGGTATTAGTGGCCATGGACATCTACTTTTAATTTATGAACTAGTATTGAAATCTAAGAGCTCTTTGGAACTGGTTTTTTTTTTGTGGAATGTAAAACCTTTTAAATCCCTTTTTGTCAATTTTGGATTTCTTGTGTTGCTCCATGCCCATTAACCAACTTAGGCCTTCAGAAAGGTTGCTTCTCTCGTCTGTCCACAGTTTCCACATTTGTTGAAAGATGGGGTGGTGAAGAACATGGGTGAAACCAAATGGCAGGAAAAGCAGAAATCCTGTTTTTTTTTGACGTGTTTTTTTTTTTTTGTTTTTTTTTTGTTTCTGAAATTCTGAATTGCCATGTGTTTGGGCTGAGTTCTACCCATCATCACATAAACAGGAGTAAGTCAAATTTGGTAGTTGCTGAGATTTTACTGTTGCACAAATCTGTGTTTAATTCTCTATCACTTGGTGAAAAAAATCATCATTCTTTCTTTTCAAATAAGAGAGATATGGTTGTCTAAGGTGTTCAGGGGTCAAAACACAAGTTTTTTGAGAAAACACGCTTTGACATTTTGCAAAGTCTACAGCTACAGTGTTTAATCCAGTGCATTCAGTTACAATTTTAAGCAATTATTA
>JADBJO010013549.1:27500-42500 GCA_016801955.1 Conus betulinus | reverse complement strand
TTGAAGCAAGTTTTACCATCTTATTGTTTATATGTTTATATATCTTTGTGTATGTTTCAAAAGGCCGATCTCATGTTTTACCTGCTTTTTGTATTTTATTGCAATGAGTGTGCTAAACTTAGCAGCTTTAATCACCAGATAGTTCTTTTAAGAACCTTAAAACATTGTAACATTTAAGCTGTATTTGCACTAGCCTTTAGCGTGTGTGTAGGATTTACCCTGCATGTCTGTCCTTCCTTCCTTCCATCTGTGTCTTGACCAGCCGGATATCTCTGGTGTTTATCGATCAATTGGGCTGAAATTTTGTGTGTAGAGGTGATAAATGAGGCATTTTGGTGGGATTGAACACATTGACAAATGCACATATAAATGAAACTTTATATAAGGTTTAACGTCCACGCCCACATTGTGATGTGGCAGACACGGACTATACCAGATGGTCGCACTAAAGTAGGCGAAAGTCTTAACCAGCGTCTCACAGCCTTACTTTTCAGCCTTACTTTACCACGTGACCTGACCTCGATGCATGGTGACTTGTTGGTTGTGTCATATGTAAGGCAATTTTACTTTCCTTTCCAAGATCCCATGTGGTCTGGTGGTAAGGATTTCGCTCTTTCACTGCAATGGCCGAGGTTCGATTCCCGACACTGATTTTTATTTTATTTCTTTAATTTTTTTGTTGTTGTGTTGTTGTTTTTTTTTTTTTGATGGGGGGGGGGGGGGGGGGGGGGGGGAGAATTTAATCGCGATAAATTCTCAGAGAAATTGACATCTTTCTTTATCATCAAGGAGACAAAATTATCAACAACAAAGCTGTTAAACAAGTTTCTTTGTTAATTTTTTTTTAAAAAGTAAAAGAATGTTGAAATATTCTTAACGCTGTGTCATGTATAGCCGTGGTCTGTGCACACATTGTGTGCGGTTTGTTTTTGCTTTGTGTCTTTCGCGCTCGAGTCGATTTTGTTTCGTGTTGTTGCTCTTGAATTGTTTTTTTCCCCCATGGGGTTTGTTTTTGTTTTTGTTTTTTTTTTTTTTTTTTTTAGGTGGGGGGGGTGGGGGGGGGGAGTGCACTGGCCTCCTAGGTCAGCGCTTGTTTTTACATACAGGCTTCTTAATTGCTGGAAAACAGGCGTAGCCAACTCAAGTTAATGACTTGAACATTTGTATTAAATTCTCTGCAAATATTCTTCTGTGGACTGGTAGGAACTTTGATATGAAAAATAATGTCGATGAGCCCTGCCTAACACAGAGATGAGAATCTTCCTTTAGGAGGAATTCATCCTTTTTGGGAGTCTGCCGAAGTGCAATGACAAGCATTTTATCTTAGTGTAGATCTGTAGAGAAAAGTAGAGAAAGGTTGGGGTTGGGCGGTAAGATGCCATCTGTAAGAATCAAATGGATTAAGGGCTTCCTCAAGGCTCATGAACCCCTCTGGAAGTCTACACTGGACCCATGTCAGAAATTTCCTCGTTTTTCACAATGTTGTAATCTCATCTCTGCTAACAGCTGAAGAATGTACGTAAATTACACAACTATGGTAAAAAGAACTATCAGTCAGGGATGGGAACATAGCATACATCACCTTTTTGATTACCCCCGCCTTGTAGGAAGCCACTGGCTCATCCTCATCTTCAGGGGAATGAGAAATGACATGCAAAAATGCTATTATCACTCCAATATGCAGCATTTTTTAACATGTTTTATTTTGTTTCAGAAAAAGAGAGAGTCAATGACAAGTTCTACAGATTCAGAGAGTGACTTCGTTGACGAGAAGTAGGTTGAAATATACTGAATCTGTCAAGAATATAAGGCTTGATAAAATGAATAATTTAATAATAGACAGATTCATAGTGATCAGCTTATGGCTTGCTCAAGGAGAAAATGAGCCAAATACGGCTAGAGTTGTCCAGAGGTTTTGATTTCTGTGATTTAACCAACTTTCTGTTTGCTTAAAATCAACAAACCGCTGCAAACTTTACTTTGAGGTTTGGCAGTAGGGAGAAGGGGGAGGGTGTTGTCAAATGTGGGTGAAAAAAGAAAAAGAAGTAGAATCTTTGTGAGGATATTAGGTCTGTATAAGAGGTAAATTCTAATAACTTACCAGAACTTGTGCCATAGATCACAGTAAAACTGCAAAACATCTTTTTTTATTTGTTAAATTGGCTTCTGTTCTTAAATATTACCACATGATTTTCTTTTTAGACCTGAAGAACATGAACGAGCAAGACCGAAAAAGAGAAAAAACAGTCTGCTAAGCCGATTCGAAGGTAAGAAAAGGATATTTGCTTCTAGTTTTTGTCTAGGTGATGCAGTGGATTTCCTCTTATAAGAAGCTCAATTTTGCAACCTGCCCATAACCCAAATGACCTGAGCTTAATGTGATTATGTGACTCTAGACTGGCGCCTGCCGATTTTGAGAACAATTTTTTTTCTACCCAAGAAGTTTAGAAAATAGGCATGAAAATAACTCGGTCGTCTCCGTCTAAAATTTGTCTGAAAAAAAAAAAAAAGGAATCTCCACCAGAAATATGATCTCACAAATTTATCTGAAATGAAGCAGTTCGTAATCAGCCATTAAATTATTATAGACCCACAAAATACTGGATTCAACCAAAACAGGACAAATTAATGCACTTTTTAAGTTTTAGTCAAAATTTGCAGACACAAACTTTGCCACCAACTCAGCTTCTTTAGACAAAATGTAAATTGTAGTCCACAAATACCAAATGACAACAAGCCTAATGTGCCTGCTGTTTCATTTATTACTTTTTGTGACTTTCTTTACATTCAGGAGGTTTTTTTTTTTATACAACAAACAGTTATGTTGATTATTAGTTTAATGAAACAAGAAAGTGCTTATCAACTTCTTTTAAAATTTTTACAAAGTGACACAGGTCGCTTAGTTTCAACTTATGGAGTGCGACTGATCGATAAATGTCTGACGGACAGCAAAAATGCTGTGTGAAATAATGTGAAAAGGTTATTCCACATTAAATTTGTGCACGTAAAAGTCCTCTTCCCTCTCTCCCCATTCTTATACACTATCCTCTTATAAGACCTGAATTTTTTTTTAATTTTTGAAGGTCATATTAGAGAAAATCCACTTTATTTCATCATATTTGTTCACATTCTGACATTGTTTTCCTTATCATAGTAATCTCCAACATATTTGTTCAGACACCATATTCAAGACAAAGTGCTAAGACTCGAATGTATTTGTTCACATACCAAATCCAATACAGAGTGCAAGTATTTTCATTAAAAAAATCCATTTGCCTTAGCTTGGTTTGTCACTTTAGTGGAACCCCATTATAAGACCTCCAATAATAAGATTACCCTCTCCAACCCCCACCCCCCCCCCCCCCCCTCCTCACCCCCCACTTATAAGACCTACTTCTCAGTGACATTTAAGGATTAAAACTACACCCCTCATGAGACCCTTCCCTCATAAGACCTCATTTTGGGTGATTTTTGAGGTCTTATAAGGGGGGTGGGGGCGCCCATATACTTCACCTTACTGTATTTTTGAGACTGCAGTAGTAAAGACACATAATCCATATTTTACTCTTAAATTCACATTTTTCTGCAATAGTTTCTTACTGCGTTTGTCAGTCAAGGTGGAGGGGTTTGAAAAAGTGTGTCGTCTTAAACAGTGATGCACCGAGGATTGAAAGCTGATAGGACAAACTGTCCTAAGAGAAGAGAGATTAATAGGATAATGTTTTTAGCTCTTGTAAAAATCAATAGGACAAAGCTTGCTAGTTTTATAACTTCAGTGAGACATTTGTCTGGAGAAGGTGTCGTACAATATGGCATTTTAAACTTTATTCATATTATGTCCTGTGACCTGGGCAGTGCTTTAAATAGGGTACTTTGCATAAATAAATACTTAACATTGCTGTTGTGGAATAGGATAACATTTGTGTCACCTTACTTTCAACTTTAAGGTCATGGACTGAATGATTTCAGTTTACTATCTTTTCAGACATAACACAATCTTTTTCACCAAGTACTTAATAAATTGATAAGCTGGAAGCTACAGTGTGATTAATAAGTCAAACTCCCCTGATGAGGCCTTAAAAAAACACCCAAAATTAGGTCATTAATGGGAGGGGGTTTTGTAATGGGGAACGGAGGTGCTGGAGGGGGAGACACGGTGGGGTGAGGAGGGGGGGGGGGGGGGTATTTAAAAAAAGTTCAATATGCACACTGAATAGGCTTATTATTTAGTGTTACAAAGTGCTGTTTAGAATCCGTAACGGCTGAGACCCATGCATCTTGGTCTTGACTTATGGTCTTAAGCTGCCAACGTTCCAGTTACCTATTGATGTAAATCAAAACAATTTAATCAGTGAGATAAAAAACAAAACATTTTTAACATGACAGTCAGTCTAAGTTGTAATAAACTGACTTCAAATGGTATCTGTGAAATGATATGATTATAATAAATTGTACTGAACCAGACAATCAGATTTTCCAAACATGTATGTATAATTTTGTGGCTGTGTTTGTTGTAGACGAGACCATGCCTACTCTCCTGTGAGGGAAGTCAACTGTAAATACGATGGGCAAGTCAGAGAAGGTAACTGATTTTTTTTTTTGTTGATTCGTGTGTAGAAAAAAAAAAAAAAACAGCAGCAGAAGTTCCATTGACTCAAAATCGTGACTGATACTTTGTGTATGTGTGTGTGTGGGTGCATATGTATGTTAAAGTTAGGGAGATTAATGTCCTATTGGCTGTTCAGCCCTTATTGTCTAGAGACCGTCTCCATGTCATGCTGTGCCCCAGAGGTACTGCAATACCAGGACAATCCACTAGTAACTGTCGCCATGGCACAGAGGGGTCCATGTGCCACTAACCTTTTTTCTTTGATCATACCATATCATATAAGTGAATAAGCCTTCAATTCGCTCCAGATAGCCGTATTTCTTTAGATTAGGGTCCAAAGACAAACCCTTGCTTTAGCTACCAGGCAATACAATGACCCGCCATTGTTATCTTTGCTGCTGCTGAAATGAGTATTCCTCTCTACAGTTTTATTTGCTTAGTTTAGCCATTTCGTGTTGAAAGACTTTGTGTCTAAAATTTTAAGTGTTTCATTCTCATGCATGTGTAGATAAAAAGGACACCAAGTGACAAGCCAGAGTCAAAGAGAGGCGCAGAGTAGAGAAAGTTACAAGCCCTGAAGTTCCAGAAGGTGCAACTATTTGTACAAAAGATACTGCGGCATCCCCACATGGTGGCACAAAGCATTCACCCCTGCCCATGCTGGACCTATAATCCTTAATCTTGAAACTGGGTTTCATTTCCTAATGGTGAAATTATTTTCTGACAAGGGCTTTGTATTCATCTTGAATGTGAAAAAGAAAAGTCACCAAGGTGAAAAGAGAAACAAGGAAGAATCTATCTATATGTCTTGCATTCTTCTTTTTCCTTACAGGTAATGAGAAGGGCGAGCAGAGCTGTGAAGATGAAGAAAAAGTAGAGGGCTCCAAACCGCATATGCAGAATCGTAGACGTTCAACACCCAGAGCCAGACGGCAGAAGGAGGATTCCCAGAGGAAGAGGAAGAGAAGAGGTTGCTGCTTTGAAAACTGTTCGGGGGAAGTAGTAAATTTAAAACGACATATAATGCAGGTACATAAAGATGTGCCGGATTTTGAAATTCCGTCCTTATTGCAAAAACTCAAAAAAAAGCCAAAACGCACATGGACAGTATATATAACTGTTCTGAGCAAGGTTGTTCTTGGAAAGGAACCAGACCAGAAAAGCACTTGCAATCAAAGGTGCATAGATTTGATATAAACATCATGCCCCAAATTTTGTCTAAGCGGATAAAGTTAAGTGCATCATCAGAAACAGTTGACTCTCGCAGACCAGACTTTCACACAGCAGAATCTCTGTCTGATGAATTTTTGTCCTGGTATCAGTCCATAGAGGGTGGGAATTACATTCCCGATTTTTTGGATGAACATAAAAAAAAGAGCAAAGGCAAGCAAAAAAAAAAAGTGTAAACAAATGGTTCAGAACGTTCTTGAGACGACTTTGGGTACCAAAGAGTTTCATGTTTCTGCTCTGCATCTCTTGGGATCTATCGGACAGGAAGTCCAAAAAGGTACCCCATCTGTTGTTGAAAAGCTAAAAAGAGGTAAGTCATGGGGAACAGTGAAGAACTACTTGTGTGCCTTCTCGCATTTTGTGGACTTTGTAGAGTCTAGGAAGCCTCTGCTGCTTCTGAGCAAGAGTGAAGTTGATGCTCTTAGGCTGAGCCTGAAAGGGTGCATAACTACTGTCACAGGTTTTGCTTTGTTGGAGCTGCAAAGAGAAAACTGAATGACCGAGATAATGTGATTGATTTTGAACACATCAACAAGTATTTGAAAATGAAAGTTGTCCGCTCATTATGCAAGGGGTTTGATAGCAGGGATGATGATGGCTTGCAGGAAAAGGCACACAGGATTGGGAGACACCTTCTTCTAGACATGGCCTGAAAAAATGGCAAGAGGGCTGGTGTGTTTTGTGACATGACTTGTGAGGACGTGGAGAAGGCCAGAAAGAAGATGATGGCTTTGTCATTCTTGTGGGAGAGGGTAAAACTTTCAAGGTGTCAGGCGCGGCTGGTGTATTTTGTTCAGAATCAGAATTTGAAGTGCTTCAAAAGTACATATCAGATACCAGACCTGCGCTTCATCCCACCACAGAGCAGGTGTTCTGTCGTAGGTCAGGGAGCAGGGCAAGTGTTGGCGAGATAGGTGAGTTCCTGAAAGATGCATGGGCAGATTTTGGGGCAATGGTTCATCTTGATGTAGGGGACATGACTTTCACTCTTATCAGAAAGACTTTGGTCACCAAGTCTCGTCAGCGAAAAGACTTTCACTCTGGTGACAAAGAAGACATGGCTAGACATATGGATCACTCAGTTCTCACTGCCGACAAGCATTATGACACCAGCACTGGTTCTATACTGACAGCAAAGTTCAGAAAAACTTTTCAAACATTCCATGATCCTATTGATTCAGATAGTGATGAAGATCTAGATGTCACTCCATCTGGTCGTTTGAATGAAGTCAGCCAGCAGTCTTCGGAAACTGCAGGAGCAGGAGTCAGTGAGAGTGTTGGTAAGGTGAGCAAAACTTCTCAGCAGAAGCAGTGCATGCCCTCAGGTTCTTTTGACAAGGCTGGGCTGTTTACTGCTGATCAGACAAAACAACTTAAACGCTCAAGTACTTTTGGCAAGCCTGATGTGTTTTACAGATGAAGACAAGGGTAGAATCTTCAGGTGCTGTGCTGATCTCATTAAAAAGGGCAGGAAAAAGCAGCTCACAGTGACAAAAGCACAGATTCATTCTGCATTGCAACAAGCAGGCCAAAATTTCTCGGACTTGATGAAAGTTTACACTTTGGGACAAATCTGCAACAGGGTCAGGGTCAGGTGCGAAATTCGAAGGAAAATTGATGGTTGAATTTGTAAGCTGCTGTTGCTTCAGGGGTTTGTTGCCCTGTTGACTTTATTGCTGATTTTGATTGGAACAAAGCAAGCAAGCATTCCCTCAAAGGCAGTCTATAAACTTGTTTTCTGAATTTAACTGACCCACACTCTCCCCCGTTGGGTTGCCGGGGGTTCTTTTGTAGAAATAGTATCCCCACCTACTGGAGATTCTGTGCTAGTAATTTCCTCTTTTTCTGTCACTCTTTATGACTCTGCCTTTTCTTTAAGGGTTCTTTGCTATCCTCTGCTGTTTTTTCTGTCTCCACAGCTCATTCCACTTTTTTTTTTTTTTTTTTTCAAGAAAGCCATTTGATGTCTCTTTATTTGGGTCCAATAATGGGGCATTAATGTTATTGATGCTTGTTGTCCTAGGATGTGTGAAAGTATCTATTTTGCTGTAAATGCTTTTCTATATATTTTTCATGAACTACATACGTGCTGCGTGTGTTGTAGGTTTCATGTATAGGTTTCATATTTATCTTTGTATTCAGGTTTGTTTTTCTCCGGTCCTGTGTACGAAAAACGTAGTACTGGTAAGCCCACGTCGGAGGCATATCCTAGGTTTATGGGCTGATAGCTTTGGTAATGTATGCCATATTTTTAGATCCATGAATGTGTATTGTCTTGCGTTTGTAACTTAGTTTGCAGTTCAAATGAATGCAGTCGAATAGATTTCCACTATCAGATTCTAATACTGATGTTTCAAATACTGCCATAATTTATCCTGGATTTTCTGTATTGTTTTTCTTTTTCACTATATCTGCATTATTGACATTTGTTATGTTCAATTTTCCCAGCCATTATCATTTGACTTGACTTAAAATTTTAAGGAAAGCACTGCAGCAAAATAAAATGATGCTCTTTTTGAAAATACAGTGGATTATTGTTGGACACATACAGATTCCTGGGTTCATCTATTACAGGACTAACTTGCTATGTATTATATGGCTTGTCATCTTTTTTTTCCTATGATTTACTGCTTTTTTAGTGTGGACAACTCACTTTTACTGTTTAAGTACTATTATTTGAAAGAGTATCTGTATATAAGGCGCACCTCCATATGTACCCTAATTTCAGGTTTTTCCCCTTTTTTTTTTTGATGTCCCATCTTTTGGGTCATACAATGATTTTTGAAGGCCGTATAAGGGGGGTACCACTGTGGTGGCTATAGCCTAAAAAAATATGTTGGTACTAAGCATTGTTACTTGCTAGTGGCTCCAAAGATTGTATCATGACATGGGTGAACAGGGAGAAAGTACTAAGCATTGTTACTTGTTAGTGGCTCCAAAGATTGTATCATTGACATGGGTGAACAGGGAGAAGTACTAAATAGCACTACACAGTACATGCTCATTGCTGGTGCGCTTAGGATTGTATCAAAGACACAGGTGAAAAGGGAGATGTACTTAGCACTGCTACTTGCTGGTGGCTCGGATTGTATCTCCACCCCTCTCCTTCAGATGGTTTGATTCAACAAGCGGACAGCCCCTTTCCTCTGGTTCTTGTGCTTGCTTTGCCCACAGCACAATGGCTACTCTTTAGATGGAGGTTGGATATTGCTTTCATGCTAAAGACATTGTTTTCTTACCACGGACATTGCTTTCATTCCAAGGAGCTTGCTTTCATACTGAAAAAATTACCAAGGATGTTGCTTTATACCAAGACTGTGACATTGCTAGTTTACCAAGAATATCCAAGGTCATAATTTCACACCAAAAACATACCAGGAGCATTGCTTGCATACCATGTATGTTGCTCTCTCATACCAAGGACATTTCCATGGAGTTGCTTTCATAATAAAACATTGTTTTCTAGTAACTCTCATTTTCTTAGAGTTAACAGATGTGAATCATCAGCATATACCCTGTTAGATTTGTATCATCTTGGAGAGTTTACAGTAAAATGGAGTGGCCTCATTTCATATGGTCTTCTGACTAACATGATAATGATGATAATGAATACTTATATAGCGCCTATTCTCGGCTAGACGCCAAGCTCTAAGCGCTTTACAATCAACACTCACTCGTTTACACAACGGGCTGCCTACCTGGGTAGTGCCGACTGAAGAGCTGCCAGCTGGCGCTTCATTCAGTCGTTTCCCGTGTCATCCAGTGAGTATCGTTCAATATCGATCACTCATTTTTACTTACTTCCTTCATTCTTCTTCCATTTCTCACTCAGGGTGCATGCGATGTGTAACGTGTCATCCATACCAACGGCCAAACTGGCCTACTCCTCCGAATGTTGGTGATGGGATTATACGTGTGTGCAAGATGTTATGCGTGCGTTCACACACGGAACCTCGGTTTATAGTCTCATTCAAAGGACTGTATGGGAAATGGAGTCAGAACCAATGTTAACTCCGAGGGAAAAATCCCCCTGTACCGAAACGCCCCGGCGGAGGTTCGAACCCGCAACCCCAGGATCACCAAGATTGCGAGTCGGGCGCTCTACCAACTGAGCTATTCCGGCTCCCACCGGACTGGTGTCTGCTGGAGGATTCATCTGCACCTTAACATAATTTAACTAGCAACTTGGATCAGCAACAAATCTGTTCATATTGTTAGTGCTCTCTGGGCAGTGTGTCTACCCCTCCCTCCACTACTATTATGAAAAAAATGTAATAGTTTTTGTGAGCTGGTTGTATTTTGTCATTGATCATTGGGGAGAGAAAGGGGGATTAAAGATTTGCCTTGGTCTCTGTTGGTGGCTGGTTTGTTGGATTGTGGAGTGAGTGACTTCATTTTCTGCCCATGCTGAGTGAGGTTACTGGGTCTGTGGATTCTGAGACCGCGCTGCTGATCTTGTACATGATTGATCTTGAGTAAATCAAACATTTTCTTGGTGCATCACATTTTCCTAAATCGTGTTGACATATTCAACACAGAACTGTTACAATGTTTTCATCTCGGGCTTGTCAGTCACCTTGGCTGATTGGTTAACAGGGGTCCTAACCCCTCTTCATTTTGGGGACCTTATGTGTGTTCTCTTTAACCTGTTCCAGACTGTTTTTGACAGAACACGCCTGATGATGTGGATCTCTCATAGTTCACACGTTTCACAGGGGCATTATCTTTGAAATGCGTGGGTCTAGACGACCCGCTTCAGCAGCAGAGGCTGAGACGGATAAAGCCTATGTGAAATGCATAGACTGTGAGAGACATGTCTTTTTTGAGATCGTAGTCAAAAGTGACATCTAGTAAAGATTGCAGTGTATGGGTCCTGTAAGACCTATGTTGTTGTTGTGGTAGTGTGTAAATCAAACTGCTTAGCTCATTACTTTTTATAACCTTTTCACCCAGAGTATAAAAAGTGGATGACAAATAGATGATTTTGTTTTTGATAAACATTTCTGTTTTCATTGGATTATAAGGAAAAGACCAAAAAAAAAAAAAAAAAAAAAAAAAAGAAAAAAAAATATGTTACTGTTTTTCTTATATAATGAACAGTGTAGTGTTGTGTTTTTTGTTTTTTTCAATGATGATTTTTTTTTTTTTTTTTTTTTTTTTTTTTTTTTGTCCCAACCTCTGCGCCACCTCAGAGGCAGTGCACCCACGCCGCTCATTCCGACACCCCGTCCACAGCCACAGCCCGGTCGGCCCCACCACAGCCCCGGCACCGGCAATCCACAGGAGCAGTCAATGTCAAGTCGTCAAGAGGCAACCCACCGGAGGAGACACTGCACTGCTGCCGAGTCACTTCAGTGGTGTTCAGTGGCGCCTGTTCTGATCTAACATACGCAGGACACCACCTACTAAGCCCCCTACTGACGACAATAATTGCTTAGTCGCGGAGCCGGCGTGAGTGAGCTCTCCCTCCGGAGGGCGCCACCATGTCCGTCCAACGACAGCCCCCATGGACTCGCCGATACCGGTGACCCGGACGAACCAAACCAAGGCCACAGACGTGGAGAGGACGTCGAAATTGAGGTCACCATGAGAGCAGGGCATGAAGGGCCACAGAATTTGAGACTTTTTTTTTTTTTTTTTTATGCTGATCGATGAGAATGAGGATGATTAAGATGATGCTACGGATTTCCATTTCGGTCTGAGACTACATGACAGGGCTGTACTCTACGCTTCCTTTCATAATATATCCTGGCGTCAACCAGGCCCGAGAGATACAGACACCTGCAGTGTTGGTCAGGAAATTTGAGCAACACTCTCAGAAACGCATCCATTAAGTGGATGAAACTCGACTGTGTGGTCCCAGTCTTCCCAACTGAGCCCGCAGCAAACTCAACTCTGGGTAGGAGCCGGCAGGGCAGCAAAAAACCCACATGACTTCTGATGGGATTCGAACCCACGACCTCCCAGCCGGGAGTCCGCGACGCTAACCACTTCGCCACGGCGGCTGGTATATGATGATTTTCTTTATGCAGACATTGGACACACCTCTATTAAACAAATAAGATCACTTCAGATGAAAATGGCTTTGTATCAACAATTATGTGCTGCTAATTTTGATTTCTAGATATCTGATTTTCAGTTTTTAAGAAGATTTGCACATCTTTAATTTGTAGTTTTAAAAGATATTATTAATTGAATTGATCTGTTTCTCAGCAGAACAGGAACAAATCATTATAGGAGGGCAATGTTGATGTAATTGACACACCAATTAAGACTAAACATTAAGTTTTGGGAGGACTGTTTTCTTAAGGCACAGTCAAACTTTTACCTAAATATCTGATTTTTAATTGAGTAGTGTAAAATACATCTCTAAGTGTATGCTGATTCATTTGACCAAATCATTTTTTTGTTTGGAAATGTCATTATAAACATTTTAAATGTATCCTTGTGTTGTTTTTACAAAATAAATGTATTGCTTCAAGCAATAACTTTGTGGCATGTCTTGAGCACATTTTTTTAACCATTGTTTGCTCTCTGTCTCTCCCATTCTCTCTCACCTCTGCCTCCCTCTCTCTGTCGCTCTCCTTATCTCTTTCACACACACACACTCTCTCACTCTCTTGCTCTCCCTATCTCTCTCACACACTCTTTTCTCTTTCTCTCGCTCACTCGCTCTCTTTTTTTTGTGTCTCCCTATCTTTCACACTCTCTCGCTCTCTCTCTCTCTCCTGCTCTCTCTCTCTCTCTCTCTCTCTCTCTCTCTCTCTCTCTCTCTTTTGTCTCACATGTCTGTCTGTCTGTCTGTCTACCTGTCATTTCCCCTCTCAGCCTCTCCATTGTGTGTGTGTGTGTGTGTGTGAACAAAGGAGGAAGAGGTGTAAGGCTTTATTCCTTGTCTGGGAGCGGAGAGAGTAAGCCTCCTCGCCACCAAGCTGAAGGTCTACCATGTTGTGGTACTAACCACTCTGCTATATGCCTGTGTGAGACCTGGACTGTCTACTGCAGACACACCCAAACAGCTCAATCATTTCCACCTTAGTCTCCGCAGACTCCTACACATCAGGTGGCAGGACAAAGTCCTAGACACAAAGGTCCTGGAAAGGGCCAGCATTCCCAGCATCTACACTCTCCTGCAGAAATCCCAAGCCAGATGGTCTGGCCACATCGTCAGAATGTCACAGTCGACTGCCGAAACAGTTACTGTACGAACTGAGTCAGGACAGGCTCAAAGCTGGGGGGAGGGGGAGGGAAGAAACGTTTCAAAGATTGCCTCAAAGTGTCCCTCAAAGCCCTGGACATCAACCTCAACACTTTAGCCGTTTGCCCTGGACCGCCCAGTCTGGCAAAGCAGCCTAACAAAGGGGGCATACATATCAAAGAGACGCAATTCGAAAGCTAAGAGAAAGCAAGCTGCTTGCAAAGCTAGAGCTACCTCCACCTGCACAGTAGCACCCACCCACATGTTTCCCACAATTGGACTTGCCTTCCAGGACCGGATCGGCCTTATCAGCCACCTACGGACGGACACTAACCACTCTTCCATCTAAGAATGGAGTCGTGGTCATCTTCAAACTTAAGGACGAATATTCCATTATTACACCATGATCCGCACACTGTGTGTGTATCATATATATGTAGTGTGTATCTATGGTGTAATCTACACACCTAGGGTTTGGGTTAACTCTAACCCTCCTCTAACCCTAACCCGACCCTACTAAGTAGCAGTTCATCATGAGGTAACATATCACACATGTCACATGTAAGTAGCCGTTGCAATGTCCAAAATTAAGTATCCTGTCACACCTGGGTAACATTTCACCTAATAAGTAACCAATCACAAAAGGGGTTCAGTACCATTCACCTTGTAAGTAACCAATCATATTGTAAGTAACATGTCAAATGTGAACGCCTACCTACAGGCCTATAGGTAACCAAACCGGTGGAAAAAAAGGTACACCACCACCAAGAAGACACTAAACAATACAAAGGACACTAAACACTACGGACAGAAGATAGTGAACCGTATGCAACAAAGACGCAATACCCTTGGAAGAAGAACGCAAACTGTACGAGAACAGAACACCAGATTCAACGAAAAAAAAAACACTAAACCATATGACCCTAGGACAATAAATTGCAGAGAAGAATACAAAAAAACCCTACAAAGACGACACCTATGCCTGCCTGCAAATGGTAAAAGACAATGTCTATAAAAAGGACTCTCAACTATATGAAAGGACACATTAGGATACGCTAAACCATTTGGAAAGACGACACTAAAGCCAGTGAAAAAAAAGAAAAGTAAACATGAAAGGACGCCACTAACTCTTAGTAAAATGACAGTAAATCCTATGAGAAAGCTCTAAAACTAGTGAAAACAAGACACGCCGAAAGGAACACGCCAACACATCCTGAAAGAGGAGAGAAAATGAATCGAGGAAAGGAAAAGAAAAAAGAAACTGACCGTACAAAAGAATATGAGACTCTCGAGGACGAGGGCGGGGGGGAAGGGGGAGGGGGGGAGGGAGGGGGACACTAAGCCCCATAGAAGAAGAACAGAAAACTGTGTAGGTGAGGGTGGGGTAAGGAAGACAGTCATCGCACGTTATAAATGAAGAGGACTCGAAACCTGTCGGAGAAGAGACAGAGCGAACCTTTAAGAAGTCTGAAAAAAAAGGAGGGGGGGGGGGAGGAAACGAAAACGAAGAACCGGGGTGGGGTTGGGGGTGAGGTAGAGATGACCGAACCTATTACAAAGAACAGGGAATACCAGTCGGGGGAGAGTGGGGGGAGGGTGGAGGGGGGAGAGAGAGAGAGAAAGAGAGAGAGAGAGAGAGTGTTGGGGGGGGGGGGCGCGCTAGGCACAACGAGCCTCGTAGAAAAAAGAAAAGAAAAAACTCCGGCCAAATGGGGGGGGGGGGGGGGGGGGGGGGGGAGCGCAGAATCCAATCTTTGAAGACTCAAAACCCAAGGTGGCGGGGGGGGGGGGGGGGGGGGGGGGGGGGGGGTAATGGGGGGAGGGGTGTAATGAGGGGTGTAATGGGGGGGGGGGGGGGGAGGCAGACACCGAACCTTAAAAAAAAAAAAGAAAATCCGAACCAAATGGACAGGGAATATAAAGCCTTGTGGGGTGGGGTGGAGAGACTCCAATCTTTTCGATA
>JADBJO010013549.1:10000-17500 GCA_016801955.1 Conus betulinus | reverse complement strand
GGGGGAGGGGGGAGGAAGGGACACCAAACCTTAGGAAGAGGATATGAATCCACGTGGGAAGAGGCCGGGGGGGGGGGGGGGGGGGGAGGGAAGGGACACCAAACCTTAGGAAGAGGATATGAATCCACGTGGGAAGAGGGCCGGGGGGGGGGGGGGGGGGGGGGGGGGGGGAGGGGGGAGGGAGGAAGGGACACCAAACCTTTAGGAAGAGGATATGAATCACGTGGGAAGAGGCCGGGGGGGGGGGGGGGGGGGGGGGGGGGGGGAGGGGGGTCAGGCACCGATCTTGCAGAAAGAAACCAGAAAAAGCGAAAGGTGGACAACCAGGGGGGGGGGGGGGGGGGGGGGGGGAGTGGGAGGAAGAGGAAGAGACATCGAAACTTATTCCATGAGAACAGGAACTCAGAGGGGAGCACAGGGGATGGAGGGGAGGGGGGGGGAGGGGAACACCAAATCTTTGAGAGGACAGGAGATCCTGCGAGTAGGGAGAGAGACATTTAAAGACACAGGAAGACCATAAGAAACCCCAATGTGCGTAAAGTAAAACTGAACGCTGGGGAAGGGGGGGGGGGGTGGGGTTGTGTAGGGAGGGGGGCGGGCAGAGGGGGGGGTAAGAGACACTGAACATTATGAAAAGAGAAAATGAAACCTGTAGGGAGGTGGAGGTGGAGAGGGCACCAAATCTTATAGAAATAAAGCCACCAAACTTCGGAAAACGGAGGAGGAGAGAGAAAGAAAGAGACACTGAACCTTACAGAAAGAATGACACCAAACTTTGGAAAGACATGGGAGGAAAATGGAGAGACACACTGAACCTTACAGAAAAAAAAAGACACCAAACTTTGGAAAATGGAGGGAAAAAAAAAACACCGAACCTTACAAAAAGAGGGACACGAAAAGCGGCGGGGTAGGGGCTGTGTTGGAGGGGGTGGGTGGGGGTGGTGGGACACAACCTTTTTGAAAGAGGACAAATAAGACCTGTTGGATGTAAAGCTACACTGAACTCACTGAAAGAGAACACAAAACCTGAGGATGTGAAAGAGACACGGAAACCTGTAGAAAGTTGACACTGAGGGGTGGGGGGTGGGGGTGTAGAAACGAAGAACTTTGTAGAAAGAGGACACGAAAATCGCAAGATGAACAGAGACACTGAACCTTGCAGAGAGATGACACGAACCCTGCAGCAGGGCAGAGAAACTTACTGAAAGAGGGCGCAAAAACTTAGGTTGGCAAAGGGGAGGGGGGTGTGGAGTAAAAGATACCTGACATCCTAAAAAGAAGACACGAAGCGGGGGGAGAGATAGGGGTGGGGGGAGCAGTGACAAAACCTTATAGTAGGCAGACATGAATAATGGAGAGGGGGGGGGGGGGGGGGGGGCGGAGTGGAGAGATACTAAGAATTACAGAAAAGAAAGACATAAAAACCTGTTTGGGGCGGGGTGGGAAGGGGGGGGGGGGGGATCTGGAGTCTTTTAGGAGAACCTTAAAGCCTGGGAGCTGAAGGTAGGGTAGACACTAAGCCCATATAAGAGGGAATGGCAAACGTTCAAAGGACACAAGACCCTGTGGGGAGGAAAAAGGGGGCACCGGAAACTTAGGGAGAGAAGACACTAAACCCTGTGAGAAGAAAACATGACTCCCAACCTTGTAGAAAAAGGACAAGAACCCCTATGATAGTGGAAAATAACGAACAATACAGAAAGAGCACAAGAAAGCCTGTTGAGGGTAAAGAAAACACTGGATATTGTAGAAAGACATGAAGTCATGAGGGAAGGGGAGGGGGGTGGGGGTGGGGTTGGGGGACAACTTTATAAAGAGGACACAAAACCCTGGGGGTAGTGGGAAGTCACATTGAACTCATACAAAAAGAGAAACCTCCTGTGGGAAGAAAAAAGGGGGTGGGTGGAGGATTTTGCAGAAAAGAGGACACGAAGCCTTGGGGGTGGAAGAGATGCCGAACCTTACAGAAAGTGAACACGAACCGCCTGGGGAGGGGGGGGGGGGGGGGGGGGGAGACACCGAACCTATCAGAAAGAGGACATTTGATCGTGTCGAGTGTAAAGGTACACAGAATTTTTATGAAAGTGGACAGAAACCCTGGAAACGGGTGGCGTGGGTGGGGCACTGAGCCATATAGCAAGGGGACACAAAACCCTTGGGAGGAGAAAGACACTAGGCCTGATGGAAAGATATGAAATCGTGTTGGGGGGGAAAACAACACTAACCATTTCAGGAAAGCGTTGGCATGCGGGCGGGGGGGGGGGGGGGGGGGGGAGGAGACGTTATGCCTTACAGAAAGAGGACACAAAAGCTTGAGAGGTGGAGATACTAAGCCGTACAGTAAGCAGACACTAAAGAATTGGGGATGGAGTGGGAGACACTAGAGGCGAAAACCCGGGATGGGGTGGAGATACACTAAGCTTTATAGGACACCAAAGCTATTGGGGGGGGGGATCTGAAAACGTATATGAGGACACGAAACGAAAGGTGGACAAGGTGCGGAGGGGAGGGGGGGGTGGGAGCGAAGAAGACACCAACCCTTCAAAAAAAAAAAAACCCACACACACACCACCAAATCCTGTGGGGGGAGTAGGGAAGAGACATCAAAACTTAGAAAAAGGACACCAAAATCCCTGGGGACGGGGGGGGTGCGGTGGGGTGGGGGGGCGCAAGGAAGGATAGACACCAAACCTAAAAGTAGGACACAAAATCCCTTTCATTGAGAAAGAGAACCCAGAACCGTGTAGTTTATACTTGTTGTATGATTTGATGAATAGTGCTGCAAAATTGTTCTCGAACGAATAAAATTTTGTTTAAAACCATGGGCAGAAGAAACACCGGAACCTTATAGAAAAGACTACTTATAGAAAGACTACACGAAAACCGTATGGGAGAGTGAAAGGCACTGAAAGCTTACAGAAAGAGGATACAAAACCGTTTTGAGGGTTGGGGGTGAGGAAAGTGAAAGTGACGCTGAACCTTAAAGAAAGAGGATACAAAACCCTGTTTGAGGACAAAGCGGGCACCGAACCTCATACAAAGAAAAACACAAGACCCTGGACGGCTGAGGTACGGGTGGGTGGTGGGGGGAGGAGAGAACGTTGCAGGAACCGGACACGAAAACCTGTGAAAGGCAATAGAGACACTGAACCTTGTAGAAAAGAGGACGCAGAGAACCGTTTGTAGAGAAAAGAGACACCAATTCTAGAAGGGGACAGGAAACCCTGGATGGTGGGGGCGGGAGACAGGGAGGATTCAGAGACACAGAACCCTACACGAAGAGAAACACAGAACCTTACACCACAAGAGGACACGACACTTTTAAAGAGAAAAAGTCACACCAAAAGTGGACACGAAACTTTGAAAGAGAAAAGAGGACACTAAAAGTGGACACGAAACCATGTGATGGGAGAAGAGGCACCGAACGGTATAGGAAAAAGTAATCCGATAGAGAACACAATACTTTTTTTTTTGGGGGGGGGGGGGGGGGGGGGGGGGGGGGGGTGAGGAAGGGGGCGGCTGTAAGAGGAATATAAATCTCTGGGAGAAGGGGGAAGGAGACATTGAACCTTATGAAAGACAAGAAATTCTGTGAGAGAGAAAAGTAATACAGGACCCAGTAGAAAGAGGACACAACACCCTGAGGACCAGGCAGAGAAGCGGAGGAGGAGTTGGCGCTGGGTGTGTGTTTTGAGAACTATCTTTGTAGGAAGAAAACCCGAAACACTGAGAAGAGGGGATACGAAACACGAGCTTCGTAGAAAGAAGACACGAAACTCTGTGGCTGCGAAAAGAGATGACGAATCTTAAAGAGGACCAGAAACCCGGAGGAGGGGGGGGGATGGGGATATGAAGAGACAACGAACCTTTTAGAGGACATGACACTCTGGGAGTGGGGTGGGAAAACAGACAGCCAGTGTTAGAAAAAAGAGGGACAGGAAATCTGGGAGAAGGCGGTGGATGGTGCCTATCCTTACAGAAAAGGAAGAAAACGCAGTGTGTGTGTGTGTGTGTGGGGGGGGGGGGGGGGGGGGGGGGGGGGGGGAGGAGCAAGGACCAAACCGAACCTTATCAGAAGACGAGCAACCCTGTGGAAGCGGGCAGGAAGACGTACCGTGCTTCATTGATTGAAGAATCGAAACCAAGTCGCAGGGAATCTGAGAAACCGAAACTTGCACAAAGAGGACATAAAATTCTGTAGAAATGGTGCTTAGAGCTTGAGTTCTAGTCGATGTTAAGCACTATGTCAGTGATAATAAAATAATCTGAAATAATATACCGACACCAGGTACTAGATTTTCTTCAAGAACAATGTGACCCCACGACAGTCCACTCAACTGTCAAACAACATGCACACTACACTGGGAGAGATGGAGGAGAATGAAATGAAGAAGAATGAGAAGAAGAGTAAATACAAGACTACTTAGCTGCACTCCCCCAGTTCAGTTGTCCTGGTCCCCGTTTCCCACGGCCATTGATGCTGGAGTTCTTCGGTCCTGTTGATGTAGACCATATTTTGTTTTTAACATCCGATCTTCACAATTAAGCAACGTTTTAGTTGTTCAAAGCAAGGTAAAGAAAAAAAAAAAACCCAAAAATACGTACTTAACAAAGCGTGAAGTAACGTACATTTGATATACAATAGCAAACGGGACCATTAGGTTTTTGACCGTTTTTTCCTACGTATTAAACATCAGACATTAACTGTGCTCAAAACAATTTCTATCCGGACAATATTGTTTGATGCACTATTCTGTATCAATCTGACACATTGTGGAGTCTTTTGCTGTGCACGCTTTTATTCTGTTGTTTGTGACATCTGAGGCACAAACTTGTCAAAACTTTACTGTTTTGCCGAGCTCAGACCCAGAGTTTCAGAATATTTTAAGTCTTCACCTGTCCAAGTGGAGCAGCATGCGAGTGCACCCCTTGGTTCAAGCCGTCCAATGTGGACGCGCGTCATCGTCCATCCTTGGTGAACACCACAGCAACGAAGTGTAGACTGCCACTGCAGGCCCTGCAACACGACGAGACAGTGTGTCAGTGTACGAGGTGGCTGGCATGAGCGGCGTGGGAATGCCACCGAGAGAGGTACTGAAGATGAGATATCGAACAGTGGACACGGAAACATAGAGCACAAAGACATAGAAAGAGGCTGCATTGCTATTCATTTACCGCTGTGACTACTGTGTACGCACCAAGTGTAAGTTGCTCTATGCAATACACATGGTTAAAGTTTTCTGAACCTTGCAATGTCATGGCGTTAAGCAACGGCGTAGTACCGATTTTCCTCAACACAAATCGTTTGGTGAAGACTGAGCGCATTATCTGGTTAATAATTACAGACAGATGTTTCTGTCTTTCTTGAATCATTTCATCAATCTCTCTCTCTCTCCCCCCCCCCCCCTTTCTCTCTGCCTCTCTCTCGTTTTCGCCTATCTATTTCTTATATCTATATCCTTGTATCTTTTAGTCTTTTGAATACTGATCAAATACGTAGTGAAGAAAAACAAGTGCACGCAAGCAATCCTGTCATCATGACAAAAACATCGCAATCTCTTAGGGGAAAAAAAAGTGAGGGGGAATCCCGAGCGCGGATATCGTTTTGTGATCAGTGACATGCGGGAATACCAATCTGATATGGTGTGGGTGAATAAGACGATGGTGAGCAACAGATACCGCCTGCTTCTCTCCCCGTCTCTCTCTGAGGTAGAGAGAGAGAGAGAGAGAGAGGAGAGGGAGGGAGGGGGAGAGTGAGGTGGCGGCGACAACACCGCAGGACGGTGGCATTGCGGGTTGGTGATTTGGCGGGATGGTGACCAAACGGGGACGGTGGCATTGCGGGTTGGTGATTTGGCGGGATGGTGACCAAACGGGACGGTGGCATTGCGGGTTGGTGATTGGCGGGGATGGTGACCAAAACGGGACGGTGGCTTTGCGGGTTGATTTGGCGGGATGGTGACCAAACGGGACGGCGACTTTGCGGGTTGGTGATTTGGCGGGATGGTGACCAAACGGGACGGTGGCATTGCGGATGCCAACCTTTCAAACAGTCCGAAACGGACAATCTCTCCCCTTCCGATCAAAATCCATACTTGGAGGGGACGAGGGGATCGGAAGGGGGGGGGGGGGGATATGTGTGATCATTCCTCTGGTTTCGGCTTATCAGATGTTAGGTTTCTAAATTAGCAAACAATGTAGGGTGTGCATGTGTGTGTCTGTGTGTGTGTGTGTGTGGGGGGGGGGGGGGGGGGGGGGGGTAGATTTGATTGAAGTTGGGGGTTCGAGCAGCGTATGGGAAGGAGAGGTTTGGTGTGTATTGGACTGGGAAGGAATACCTTTCGAACCCCTCTTCTGGTCCGCTTGACATTTCATTCTCACGGTTGAATAGTTTTAGTGTGTGTGTGCGTGTGCGTGTGCGTGCGCACGCGCGCGGTTTTATCCCCTTTCCTTGAATAAAAGCGAATTTAAAATAATCACTGTCAATAATCAACGTTTGCCATTGTCAGGCGTTCAATGAGGGAACAGAAAGGACATACCGCAAGCCAAAGTTTGTGGCTGTATCCCCATAAACTCTCCGAGCTGAATACATTTCACTTACGGGGAAAGTAACGCTTTCATGATATAACAAGCTTCTTTCCTTCAACAGACTGACTACTGTGCAGAACTTCTGCGACAGGGATAACATGGATATAGCCTTTGATCGCAATTAGGTGTAAATCAGCATACACGGCCACAACTGACCAGGTCAACCCAAAATCAGATTACAATCAATATCATCGATGGGTTATTACATTCTGAACTAAACTAAGTACCACACTATTAAGATAAACCATTTTTTCATGCTCAATTCAGTATCGCAGTTTCGATACATCTGTATCTAAATTTGAAGGCGGAGAAAGGAAATCTCTCATCAGGCCTACATTACCGCCGACCAGACTTACATCAGTGAAGACAGTGCAAGAATGCGGGTGGATGGACGGAAGAACTGGTGCGCTAAGAGTAAGGGCAAATCAAAAAAAAAAAAAAGGGGGGGGGGGGGGGGGAACTGGAGAAGGTGGAGGGTCAGGGATGGGAAGAAGTGCCTTTCTCATCTCCTATCTCTCACGATTAAAACTAACAAGGTGCGGAGGGGAGGAGAGAGGGAGACTTGTGCGGCAGGACTAGTGCGCATGGAAGGGTGGGCTATGGGGACCGGGAGTCGAGGGGGGATAGGGGAGGTTGAATTTACGACAGATTTAAATCAAGAAAGAAGGTAGTAAAGGTGAGGAAGGATGGGGGTGGAGGGATGGGGTGGAGGGAGGATGTTGGAACGAGCAAGCGTGAATGAACAGAATGGGGTAGGACCGATAACAAGAGGGATAACCCTTCTAACCGCTCTCCTGGCTCGTAGGAGAACTTGGACCGTAGCAACAATAAAGTGTTCGCTTGAGAATATACACCACAAGAACAGAGAATACCGCTCCTCAATTTTATTATAAGAATTTGTAAAATTTACCG
>JADBJO010013548.1:40000-45000 GCA_016801955.1 Conus betulinus | reverse complement strand
ACCTGTATCCGTGCTATGTCTGGAGGCTAACCTGTATCCGTGCTGTGTCTGGAGGCTAACCTGTATCCGTGCTATGTCTGGAGGCTAACCTGTATCTGTGCTGTGTCTAAAGGCTAGCTTGTTGTTCATAGAGATCTGGAGGCTGGCCTGTATCTGTGCCATCTGTATCAAATTTTAGTGGTGTAATTGGATATAGCAAATTACTTGTGAGCGAAATCTTAACGAAATATACGATCGGAACGTAAAGACCAAGAGCGCAACATGACTCAACAGAAAAAAGCTTTGGAGGCCGGTCGAGAGCTTGGATCTTGCGTCTAATCTCTTATTGAATTTAGTGCAGTAATTCGTTATAGTAAATCCTGTTGGATATCTTGTGACAAGTCAATCACAAGATGTTAGCATTCGGAGATCATGCTGTGTAACCCTTGTTTCATCTGCTGAATACTTCCTGTTGTGGAGCTGGTAAGTCATGAAAGCCTTGCTTGTCTTGTTTCGAACGTACCACATGTTATGCTTTGTTAATAGGGAGCTTCATGGCGATGACTGATTTTGGATTTTTCACACATTTATATCTTTCTCTTTGCTTTTGTTTCAGATTTTCACAAGGTGCAGAAGTTTACGACACGAGAGAAGTTTTGACATCATCACATCTTCCGGGTGACTCTGCTGAAAGGGAGCGAACCCCTAAAAGAAAAGTCGACCGTTTTCCATAACAAAATTATTCACGACGTATGTGATTTTTTTTTCCCTCCACACAATTTTGTGGAAACTGAGTTCAGTCCTACAAAGAACACTTTTCAGAGTTCTGTTGAAATTGCCTTCGCGTCCACTGAAAATACGCAACAGAGTTTTGAAAACGTATTCAATTTTCAAACTTCTCAGGATGTATATAGAAAACTTGCTCAGTTGGCTGTTCGTCAATTATAAATCGAAAGAGTGCAAATAGTTTCCTTCATTCGATTCATATTAAATTGTAAGTCTTTGATCCGTTCTCGTCACAACTTTCTGGTCTTCTGATTGCATCAAAATTGTTTTGCTTAAAGTAAAGAAGCGACAGAATATTTGGATATAGTAATAAATGTCGAGTGTGTCGGGTTGTTTCCAAGTTCCTTTTTTGATCCGATGGTAATAATCATCTCAGCCATCTCCAAAATTACTCGCTGTTATTTTTTTTTCAAGACACCACGCTACAAAACCTAGAAAGAAAGAAAAAAAACAACTCACTTTATGCTAACGTGCCATCACTTCATTCTGACATATCTAACGCACGGTTCACCCCCGTGCTACACCCACTCCTGTTCCGTTTCTGCCATGGCGACAACCAGTTCTCTGTGGAGGGAGGACAACTCCAGCACTTTCCTCAAGCAGATGTTCAACATGGCATTGAACGATTCCCTCCCTTTGGTGAACCTGACCATGAACGGCAGTGACCCTGACCCTGACCCCGGGCCGCTGAGCAAGGCCAACTCGTACGGCGCCATCCTGGTCAAGCTGACCCTGCTCTTCATCCTCACCATCGTCGTCCTACTGGGGTCCTACCGCTTCGTGGTCGGCCTCTTCTCCGGCTACATGGACGAGAAGAAGGAGGACAGCTCCGATTTCTACATTGGTATACGAGGGTCCCGTGTAGTGTAGTGCAGTGTGGTGTAGTGTAGTGTGCGCCTTGGCTGCCTGCGGTGCGCGAGAAACGAGTCTGGACAGTTGAGATGGAAACAGCTGGAAGCCCGAAGTTCCAGGATTCATATTGGTGGTTTCTGGTATTGGTGTTGAATTGTGCTGCTGCATTACTCTGTGTTGCATTGTTTTGGATTGGACTGGATTGCATTGGATTGGATTGGATTGGATTGGATTAGAAATGATTGGATTGGACTGGATTGGATTAGAATAGACTGGATTGGACTGGACTGGATTGGATTGGATTGGGTTGGATTGGACTGGACTGGACTGGACTGGACTGGACTGGACTGGATTGGATTGGACTGGACTGGACTGGACTGGGTTGGGTTGGGTTGGATTGGCTGGGTTTAGATTGGATTGGGTTGCGTATGCATTGCATGGTCACGATGGATTTCTTTGGGTTAAATTCAGACGTTCTTCCCGATGAGTGCGTACCGCTAGCGTATAACGCTACCCTTATTTTCACACACACACACACACACACACAACACACACACACACACACACACCCACACACACACACATAACACACACAGAGAGAGAGAGAGAGAGAGAGAGGAGAGAGAGAGAGAGAGAGAGAGAGATTAATGAATACATATGCAGACAGATGTATTAATAAAAACAGATAAGGTACAGACGTATGGGCAGTTTGGCTGAGATATAGACAGCCAGATTCATAGTCAGAGATAGAAAGAGAATGATAAACATAGATATGGATATACGTAAGGACAGAATTACAGACAGATATGGACATCGACAGAAAATAGATAAATGTAAGCATGCATATAGATAAATAGATAAAGATCTCTCTCTCTTTATATATATATATGTGTGTGTGTGTGTGTGTGTGTGTGTGTGTGTGTGTGTGTGTGTGTGTGTGTGTGTGTGTGTGTGTGTGTATTATATATACATAAACGGACATAAAGACATATAGACAGACAGACAGACAGACAGACAGACAGGCATGGGACGCGAAGAGCAAATTGAAACTGAAGACACCATGAGAGCAGGGCATAAAATTTCACTAAAATTAGGGATTTAAAATAAATAATGGGTAAAGACGTTGATGAATATGATGCTGTAGAATTTCAATAAAAGACTGAATTACAATGCTCTTTGTTTTAAATCATGATTTCATGAACCAGGCCAAAGAGATACAAACACCTACAGTGTTGGTCAGGGATTTTGAGCAAAACTGTGGGAGCTGTATTCATGAAGTGGATGAAATCCAAACGTTTGGTTCCAGTCTCCCTGTGTGAGTTTGCGGCTTACTCTGCTCTGGTAGAAGCTTAACTGGAACCGAAGAATCCTCAAACTGTATGTATGCTCTGACAGAAATCGAATCAGCGATCTCTCAATCTGTAACCCACAACACTGCACCGTGGTGGTTGATATCATCATCATCATCATCATTATCATCATCATCATCATCATCATCATCATCATCATCATCATCATCATCATCGTCATCATCATCATCATCATCATTATCGTCATCATCATAATCATCATCATCATCATTATCATCATCATCATCATCGTCGTCGTCATCATCATCATCATCATCATCATCACTGCCACCACCACCACATCCACCACAACCCACCGCTACAATCGTCATCATTATCATTATCATCATTGTCATCGTCATCATGATCATCATCATGATCATCATCATCTTCATCATTATCATTATCGTCTTCTTCTCCTCCTTCTTCTCCTCCTTCTTACGTTTTGCTTAGATGGCTAAGTCAGATTACCCGCACAAGAGGGACACATCGCCACATTGTGTTATATATTCAAGTCTCTCTTTTCTTTGTGATTTCCCCCCCATGATTACGATAACCTCTCTCTCTGTCTCTCTGTCTCTCTATGTCTGTCTCTCTGTCTGTCTTTGTGTGTGTGTGTGTGTGTGTGTGTGTGTGTGTGTGTGTGTGTGTGTGTGTGTGTGTGTGTGTGTTTTGTGAGAGAGAGAGAGAGAGAGAGAGAGAGAGAGAGAGAGAGAGAGTGTGTGTGTGTGTGTGTGTGTGTGTGTGTGTGGTGTGTGACTCAAACTCAGACTCTCAGACCCAGACTTTGATTGTCTTGAGAAATCTTGAGGGTCTATAATCAATATGGTAATAACAAATCTTTTAGGGAAGGTCCTTATATACCTGAAACGTCGCTGATCTCCGCTAAGTGCATTGGTGCCATAATCGTCTTTTTTTACATTCATAAATAATAATAGACACACTTTGCAATATGGATCGGTAAATCGGTCATTACATTGTATTTCACCTGGGCATTGTTGACGTACGTAGGGGGTTAATAATTGCTGAGGTAACTTTTCTGCCAATTTTTTGTCTTTAGTGCTTACGTCTGGGAACAACTGTCTAGAAAACGAGTGTCATCTTCAACTACCCCACACGTGAGACAGTTTTCTGTGTTCTCTCGTAGTATGTGTGAATCTGTTCGTTTTTATTTGTAGGTTTTGAACACTGGCGAAAAGTCTGCTGAGTTTCTATCTTTGTCAAAAACTTTGTACGTTTATACTCTGTGGTTCTACTCCTTAGCTTTATAGTAATTCTGTTAAAGAAAATGTCATTTCAAAGTGCATTGTCTTCAGTTGTTTCCAGAATTCTGTTTTTTTTTTTTTTAAGATCCAGATTGCCCTTTCACGGCATGTTTTGTTCATTCGTCACTAAGATCTGGTTGATTGTTAGAGACATAATTCATGACCATTGTATGCTGAACTCTTAGCATAAATTCTAGTCAGGGAGTGTTAGATATTTGGGTGCAGCTTTGGGAAAAGTTGAGGGGGGGGGGGGGGGGGGGGGGGGAGGGGGGGGGGGGGGGGGGGGGGGGAAGTGGGGGGGGGGGGGGGGGGGGGGGGGGGGGGGAGGGGGGCTGAAATGTGCGGCGTGAGAATCATGCCACGAAAGATGAACAGTGAATGAAACAGCAGAAAAAAAAATTGATTGACACGAACAGATACAACATTGATAAATACGAAATCAGTGTGGGTATTTATTGACTTCATAGTCGTCGGGAAAAGATGATTTATATAAACTGTTACGTCAACAGTGCACGAAGCACTCAAACAGTATGCATGCTACTCTGCATGTCGACTCTTTATGCAACGAAGCTGGCCGTAAACTCGAGGGTAAACTGTTCGTTATTTGTACGCAACGAAGACTGTTTGCACACAACGAAATTTTTTTCCCCCTTTTCCCGTCTCTGGCATTTTTTTTTCTAAAGTTCGCATTTGTTTGTGGACTAATTTGTTTGTCTATACACTCACAGTGTCAAACGATGCTTTTATCTTCTGATTTTTGCTTGTTTTG
>JADBJO010013548.1:12500-22500 GCA_016801955.1 Conus betulinus | reverse complement strand
CCAACACGATCGGGCATCTCACAACACCTCCGCGTTGAGGAAGCAGAAGAGCAGAGCCACCAGGAATCCTTGGAAGGAGTTGAAGAGCATCTCTCCACATACATCTTGAAGAGCTCGGAGGCGGGGCTGAGGTTGTCGGGTAGCCACATGAAGCCCATGTAGTAGACAGCGAAACAACGGGATCAGGATCAGTGTGGACTTGGCCAGCTTCCTAAAGGCACACACCAGCACACGAGCAGCGCAACGTTGGCAAACATACAAGAAAGAATGAAAACAGGGTTATCATATCGCCAATGGCAAACTCACAAGAAAGAACAAAAGCAGGGTTACCAGATCGCCAATGGCAACTTACAAGGAAGAATGGAAGCAAAGTAACTAAATCGCCAGAGACTGAACAAACACACTACAGTGCAAAGGCAATGCGTTTCGACATCCAGGACTTTCCACATTCTGTTAAAAAAAAAAGGTCTTGGGTGGACTACGTGAATACTTTACCTTGTTGCACGTGATTGGGGACAGGGACAGAGGGATGAAGAAGAGATTACTGAATGGCCAAGTGTTCGTCACAGCTTTCCACACACATGACGTGATGGTGTGATAATGCTGAAGTCAAATGTCGATGAAGATGATACTGATAGCGACGACGACGACGACGACGATCATGATGACGGACGCCGTGACGACAACGATGAAGATGATGATTATGATGGCCATGATGATGATGATGATGATAATGATGATGATGATTTTGACAAAGAAAAACGATGATGACGACGATCATGATAACGACACTGAAGAAGAAAATGATGTCGGTGATGATCAAAACACACTACAGTCATTATGGTTGGTTGATTTATTGATTGGTAGACTGAACAGCAGCTATTCCTATGATGCCCACATAAAAACTCAGCAAACAACGGATAAGAATCAGAGTGCACTTGGACAGTTTTCTGAATGGACACAATGCCACGACAACCTGCTACTGATCAGTGAATTCCTTGGTTGATGAATTTAAAACATTGATTGAATGACAAAATATACAGGCAGCCACATAAAGCCCGAAGAGTGCACCACCAACGATGGGGCGAGAACTGCCCTGGATTTGGCCAATTATATACCCATGATGGAAGGAATTTTATATAATCATTTAACGTCCACCATATAAGGAATTTTAATCAGCCAATCAATTAATTCTGATAAAAAAGAGAATGAAAAATACAGATACGGAATCACGCATAATTATTAACAATTTCGCTGTTTAGAAGATTCTTGTTTGTCTGTCTTTTTTTTTTTTATTTTGCCATCTGAATTCAATACATATTGACTGACAGGTTATTTGTATTGCTGACTGGCATATTCGCTAATAAAGAATCAATGAATTAATCAATCAGTTTCATCATTCAATTATAGTATTTTGTTTTAATTGATTTACTGTTACGGTCGTCTTCTACGCACAGACATTATTGGGAGGAAGATCACACGAGTAGAAACATTTCATTCATGGTGGAAGTTATTTCAGAAAGCCCTCTAGAACATACGGCAAAAAAAATCCAGCAACGACAGCTACAAAGATACACCCCTCGCAACAAAAAACAAAAAGAGACAAGACAAGACAAGACAAGACAAGACAAGACAAGACAAGATAAACGAAATGAAATGAAATGAAACAAACCGAAACAAAACAAAACAAAACAAAAAAAACCCAACCCCAAAACGACACAAACTGAAACAAAACAACGCAAAATGAAACAAAATAAAAAACAAAACAAAAAACAAAACTCTCTCACTCAGACTGGCAGGCTACATGACTGAAGAGTTACCTACCTGTACCGAACTCTCCTGGATTCTGGGCAGTTGAAGGCGGTAAGTTTTGTAAACAGCAGACGTACAATATGGATGAAGAAAGCAAAAAAATTGATCTGAAAAATGACAAAAAACACCGCAGACTATAGACACAAATCTACTTTTCTATCTCTGTGCGTGCACACAGACAAATAGCACTTCTTCCCCCAACTGTCTGTCTTTTCACACACTTATAAATACATATACATGCACAGACATACAGACACCGATGCTCGCGCAGAGAGAGAGAGAGAGAGAGAGAGAGAGAGAGAGAGAGCTTTTTATTTTATTATTATGAATACTTATATAACGCCTCTCCGCCGCTCGAGACCAAGCTCTAAGCGCGTTACAATCCACGCTCGTTTACGCAACGGGCTGCCTACCTGGGTAGTGCGACTTGACTGAAGAGCTGTCAGCTGGCGCGCTTTATTCAGTCGTTTCCCGTATCTTCCAGTCAATATCGCTCAATGTCCCTTCACTCAATTCCCTTACTTTCTTCATTCTTTCCATTTAATCATTTAAAGAAAAAAAAAAAAGACAATTACTTGTACAGCTAACAACAGAGCATTATCTTACAATTCCACGTGGGAGAGGGGAATTTGGGGCGAGAGGGGGCAGGAAACAATAAACGCAATGCCCACTAAAGGGTCAGTCTACATGAATCGAATTAGCTGAATTAATCAAAGTAGGAGAACTCATATACCAGTTTCACACTTCATGGAGTGAAGTAAGTACATCGAAATTTATGTACAGGGCCACCATTCTCCACACACACACGCACGCACGCACCCCCCCCCCCCCCCCCCCCCCCCCCCCCACACACACACGCACACACACAAATACATAAACAATCATACACATACAAACACGCGCGCGCGCGCGCGCGCGCACACACACACACACACACACACACACACACACACACACACACATATAAACACGCACCCTTGAGCACGCACATACACACACACTCACACACACGCAAGCACGCACGCACACTATCCACCACATACCTCACAAAGATACAAAGGATAACATGCTGACCACATAGCTCCTAAACACACAAATAATAGCATACTGACCACAGACCTCACAAAGACACAAAGGATGACATACTGACCGGAGAGGTCAAAAAGACATAAAGAAGAACTGACTACAGAGTTTACAAAGAACAAAGATGACACACTAGCCACAGAGCTCACAAAGACACAGAGGATAACATACTGACCGAAGAGTTCAAAGAGACACAAAGATTGACACACTGATCACAAAGCTCAAAAAGACACAAAGGATGACACACTGACACAAAGCTCACGGAGACACAAAGGATAACACACTGATCACCAAGCTCACAAAGACACGAAGGATGACATACTGACACAAAGCTCACAAAAGATAAACACACTAACCACAGAGCTCACAAACACACACAGAATGCTAACCAGAGAGCTCACAAAGGCAGAAAGAATACTCCCCAGAGAGCTCACAAAGGCACAAAGGATGACACACACTGATCACAGAGCTCACAAAGACATAAAAGGATGACACACTGACCACAGAGCTCACAAAGACACAAAGGATGACACACTGACCACAGAGTTCAGAAAAACACAAAGGATGACACACTGACCACAGAGCTCACAAAGACACAAAGAATGACACACTGACCGCTACAGACGCTACCATGGGTCCTCGGAGGATCCACAGGATGTCGCCACGAACGTGCACGTTCCAGCACCTGCGCAGGAACAAGTACTTACTTTAAATAACATGAAGCACAGAGAGAGAGAGAGAGAGAGAGAGAGAGAGAGAGAGAGAGAGAGAGAGAGAGAAAGCGACACAGAGAGAGAGAGAGAGAGAGAGAGAGAGAGAGAGAGAGAGAGAGAGAGAGAGAGAGAGAGAGAGAGAGAGAGAGAGAACACAAAAAGTGAGACGAAATTTTGTGAACATGTGAGTCTGCGGAGAGAAAACGAACTCAGAATATAATAAACTGGCATGGGAAGAAAACAAAACAAAACACAGTTATGGAATTCAAAGAAGGTAACGAAATGATTCAAGTACTTGAAAAGAATGGAGAAAAAAAAAAAAAAGACGAGATAGATTCAGAAGATATACAAATGTATCTGCACACACGCGAGTGCGTACATGCATGGGCATACACATACACAAAAACGTAATAGACTAATCGTACTCACAACATTGTCATCAAACTTGATTCTGCAGATGACCCACGGTATCAGAAAAACCAGCGGCACACCTGAACGACCAAAGTTTCAATATATCAGGATTCTAAAGGTTTCTAATTGCAATGTGAAATACCTGACCTAGTCGTTCTTTGCACACAAGTAAAAACAAACTATGATAGGGGTTAGGTAGTAGTTTCCAGTCTCGAAACTCTCACAGAGCTAGAATAACTAGCGTATGAATGTGTTGTGCTTTTTACTTTTGATATCTCTCTGTCAAATATCAACAAGTATATTCTTTCTAATTTACCATAATAGTGTCAACCAGCAAGGAATGTCGGTAACAGAAAATGGATTTGCCCTTTCGTATTCTTTCAGACCTTGACAGAAAATATTCAGGTTTACTGAAATGTCATTCCAGTGAAAGTTCGATCGATATTGTGGTTAAATACAAAGTGCGTGGAAGGGAAGGGAACACAAGAGTAAAATACTAAATACTTTCCCCCCAAAACACCAGCCATTATCATCATCAATTGCTTCTTTCGCATTTCTTAAGCTTAATGCGGAAGATGTCAAAATTGCTATAACCTGTGGATTTCAATGTGTAAGACAATACCACACTTAAACGTTTTTTTTTTTTTTTAGTTTCATCATCAAAACAATATTTAAAACGCCGAGCGACATTATTAAAAATCAGAATAACTGTAAGCTTTCATGAGGGATCATATAATCTCTCTCTCTCTCTCTCTCTCTCTCTCTCTCTCTCTCTCTCTCTCTCTCTCTCTCTCTCTCCGAGTGTGATGGGGGAGTGGCAGGCCAGACTGACCCCAGTCAAAAAGAACGAACCATCAAGAGAGAGAGAGCGAGAGAGAGAGAGAGGGGGGGGGGGGGGGGGGGAGAACAGACAGACAGACTCAGAGACAGAGAGACAGAGAGAGAGAGACAGACAGACAGACAGACAGACAGATAGACAGAGAGACAGACAGACCGACAGACACACAGACAGACAGACAGACAGACAAACAGACAGACAGACAGATGCAGAGAGACAGAGACAGACAGAGAAAACAGACAGACAAACAAACAGACAGACAGACAGCAAAAAAAAAACAACAACAAAAAAAACCGCCGATACTGACCCCAGCCCAGGAGGACGAACCATCGGATCTTGGTCCTTTCGGCAAAGACGGACACGGAGAGGATGAGGACGAGGTAGAAGCCCTCGTTGAACAGCCCCATCAGGCTGGCGAAAAAATGGACGTAGTAGAACAGGGTGAAGAACAGCTTGCACGCCCAGTGCTGGCAGACACCGGCAAAACAGCAAAACATGTTTGCAAAAAGCGAAGGTAAAGTAATTTCTTGATAAGATCTTGCCTCATCAAATTCAATGAAATGATACCGTTTTGCGTGTTAATGTCGATCTAGTAAGGTCTCATAGATACAGATTTTTCCGTGCACCAACAGATTCAATGTAATAACACCGTTTTGTGTAGTTATCGATTTAGTTCATGTCTCACAAATACACATATTCCGTGTAACAACAAATTCAGTGAAATAGTACCGTTCAGAGTATTAACTGACGTAGTTTATGTCTCACAAACACACATATTTCTTCATTTTTCAAAGCAATGTTAGTCTCTACTCCACCCCACCCCCCCACCCCCTCCCACCCCCCCACCCCCACACACACCTCCCTTTCCCTTGAAAACATACATGGTAAAATTGCATTTGTGTAGAATCACTAAATATATGAAAATTGAAAACTCAATGAACAGCAATTAATATTGCGGTTTTGTATTTTTATCTATATCTTGCAAAGCTAATAACGTGATTCGCATAGAATACTTAATTTTCAAATTTCTTGAAAGCGGAAATTGAATAATGACAGTTCTGTAACTAACAACTGCTTTTGTATTTTTCTGTATCAAAGAAAACCCATTAGTTGTTGTCATTAATTTTAATTGTTTCTGAAACGTGCTCGTTACTATACTACTCACACAAAGTAAAAGACCAAAGACGGTTTTAGCGTACGGCTCATTAAGCCTACTATAGTAAAATAAAGCATCGTCGAATGCAATAGAAACTGCGAAGTATGCCTTTAATATGCACTGGAATGACCCTACCTCTTTCGTTCTCACGACCTTCTGTGTGTGTTTGTGTCTATGTCTAAAAATGGTTCAAAGCATAAAAATCACGGGAAACAAACAGAATTACTGAACCAAATCTTCGACTGCAGTCACTGTGCATAAAACACGTTCAAGCCATGGATAACGTGAACACCAATCACCACTTAGTTAATATAAACGGTTATTTGAAGAGTGTGAAATCGTGGCTGAAGAAAAATGTTGATCCCAGAGGACTGTGGCCAGGCTCTGTGATGGTTCCAAGACGGCATTTCGTGCAGAGGACCCTGACCCTAGGGGTGCGCCATTTTGTCATTCAGCGTCAGCTGGCACCATCGTGGATCACGGTCAGTCTGAGCAACGTTCTCGGTCTCTGGAAGGCACGGAGCTAGAAGTCACTGCGACGACCAGTTCCTTAGCTCGACAGCTTTGTGCAACAGAATCCGAAGGCCTCAGAACACAGCTGAGAACGAAAACTCACGTCAGCCTCAGCTAGCAGACCATCCACAGCCACCTGTACCAGGTTAATCTGTGTAGCGGAACTATCGCCGTCCTTTTGCCACTTGCTTGGGCACACTGTCAGCTCATGTGCTTTAGCGCACCATAATGCAGACGTCATCCGGACACGGCAGCAAAAGACAGAGGGCTCTGTATGAATGAGTCCAGGTTCTCTCTGGCCCACAATTATCGCGGACAAGACTGGCGACACCCAGAAGAACGATTCGTCGATGGCCGAGTTTAGGAATGCTGCCAACGTGGCGGTCGCTCTCTGAAAGCCTGGGAGGGAACCATCTTCATGGCAAAACTCCTCTTCATCTCGTTCATGGTTCTATGACTGGCACCCAGAGCAGAAACAAGACTGTGTGGACTCTCATCATGCCAGCTTTACATGCTATGGATCTTGGTTCCATGGCGTAGGAGGAAAACGCCACTCCCCGTCGTGCCCGAGTGGTGACTTAATTCTTGTAGAAGCTGCAGCAGTCATCAACTTGAGTGGCCAGCACGTTGACCCGACGTGACTTTTCCCATCGAGCGACGTCTCAGACGTCCTAGGACATCGCGTTCAAGACAATCATCCACTATCATCAAATATGACCTACCTGTTTCAGTTCTTGCAGCAGACCAGGCTTCCGGCGACTCTGGTGACCCTTGTTCACTGCATGCATGAAAAATGCGTTGCCTATCTTGCAGCAGATGGCGTCTATGCCCGTTTTCAGTTGTGTCAAAGTAATTTAATTGTTTCTGTGACTTACTGATTTGGGGGAGAAGGCAGTTTGACTGCCCCTGTGTTGAAATGGAGTCTGATTCGATTGCAAACAAAAAGTTTCTCACCACTGCTGTCAAATGTTAAAATTGAAATATGCTGGCACACAAACAGTGACAATTTTTGCGGTCCGTTTCTGTCAGCGATTTTCTATCTAGTCTCTTTTTTAAATACTGTGAAATCTGATAATTAATATCAATTATTCAAAGCTTTGCTTAATCCTTTCTGATAACTTTATTTCGATCTGTAGGTGTATCACGATATTTTTTTTCCATCGGTCAAAAAACATGAATATCAAAAAAAATGTGTATGTTCTATTGTAATACGTTAAAAATACTTCATAATTTCATGCTGATCAAATATTTTTGTAGCACTTTAAATCTACAGCCCTGATACGGCCCTTTGCGGTCGGCTGGGTTATTAGCAACATTACCTTACCTTACTTTCCGTGCATATTCTAACTGATTGTACACAATCACCTTACGGAGAAAAAAAACAAACAAACAAACAAACAAACAGAAAAACAAAAAAAAACAAAAAAAACGGGCAAACACTTTGACGTTCCGTGACGTCTTAATGGAATACCCTGAGCATGCCAGTACCCTGTGTGAACACAGCGCCGGCTTCCAAGGGTGGTGCAGGATTGCTCCCGGCTGGTTTGTTCGGCAGATGAGGACAGCACTTTTCTGGGTCCCACCCGCACATTCGGGTGTAACTCTTTCTTTTCTTTTAAACTCTCTTTGACTTGAGCTGCAAAGTGAGACGACTGCAGACGGAATCTGAACAAATCTTCAAAAAGTGTTTGAAATAACTCCCCGCCAAACAACATGGACAAATGAATCACAATTATCTGGTGATTCGTTTGCCCATGTTGCTTGGTGGAGTTATTTCAAATACTTTTTGTATTTCCAGTTCCTATAGAACAGGGAGTACTTTACAATGGGAACGAAGAAATGCATTGTAGGTGTGTTCATTGTGGGTAACGGATGATGCCCGATGTTTTGTTTTGATCAGAATAGCCGTTACTAAGGGCTTTAACGGCCCCAAATGGTTTTTCTTCTTTATGGAATATCTAGAAAATGATAATGCAAACAAAAATGAAGTCAAAGCTTCTTTGCGTCATAAGCCGAAGTGACGAAATACATTACGACGCATGTCTGATTGTGACGTCATATTCAAGATAAACTTGGAGTACTGTTATATGCCTTGCATCTTGTTAAGCTCTCTTTGACTGTAAATCACCACGCGCGAAACAACATCTGCATATGACGCTCTATAGACCGGTGCTTCGTTGTCGCCATCAATATAGATAACTCTGCGACCATCAGTTGAGGGCACTGACCGTGGCGTCGTGGATGAACTCGATGCCCTGCCCGGTGTCCCTGACGTCGTTGGGGAAGCCCAGGTCCTTGACCAGCAGCATGGTCTTCAGCAGGGAGAGGGCCGCGCGGAGCAGGAAGGCGAGGAAACATGTTGAGGTGGATCAGGTTCCGCGCGCAGCGAAGACGTCTGCGGCACAATGCGGCATTGCGTGTGGTGAAGGTGGTGAGCTGTGCTTTTGTTGTGATGTTGACGGAACACTTCTGTTCTTTTGGGGGAAAGATGCGCGCGCGCGCGCGCGTGTGTGTATGTGTGTGTGAGGGGGGAGGTGAAAAAAGGGTGGATTGTGGGAGGAATGAGGGTATTGGGCAGGGGGACGATGAGGGGGACGAGGGGGGGGGGGGGGGGGGGGGGGGGGGGGGGGAAGGAAGGGGGAGGGTGGGTGTGGGGGAGAATAAGGATTGAATATTAAGGTAAGCCACGACCGATGAGCGAAAAGCAACAACAGCAAAACATCGACGATTTGAAGGTGTAGATGACGACGACGATGATGATGATAATGATGATAGGAGGAGGAAGAGAGGAGGAGGAGGAGGAGCAGGATTTTGATGGTGAGAGAGAGAGAGAGAGAGAGAGAGAGAGAGAGAGAGAGAGAGAGAGAGGTTTGTGTGTGTGTGTGTGTGTGTGTGTGTGTGTGTGTGTGTGTGTGTGTTTGAGAGAGAGACAGACTGACAGACAGACAGAGACAGACAGACAGACAGATACAGATACACGAAGAGAAACCAAGATACTGAGAGACAGAAACAGACGGACAAACAGACAGACAGACGAGGAGATCACAGGCAAAGCCCCGTTCCTACCTGAAGCCGACCATGATGGACACGGCCAGAACGAGAGCGGCCAGGGACAGGGAGTAGCCAATGGTGGACATGACCTTAATGCTCTGCATGTGTTGCTGACCAGCACGCACACAGAGAGACAGACGTGCACTCACACACGCACGCACGCACACACACACACACACACACACACACACACACACGCACGCACGTACGCACGCACGCACGCACGCACGCACGCGCGCACGCACGCGCACACACATACGCACGCACGCACGCACATACACGCACGCACGCACGCACGCACGTACTCACACACACACAAGCACACACACACACACACACACACACACACACACACACACACACACACACACACACACACACAGAGGCACGCACGCGCGCGTGCGCACACATGCACACAATCAC
>JADBJO010013547.1:34194-51890 GCA_016801955.1 Conus betulinus | reverse complement strand
CAACTGTTTTTGGATGAATGCAGTGACAGTAGAGTCCCTGGTCGATGGTGTCTTGTACATTTTGGATCAGAAGAGGCATCACAGATCAGTTACAGCTTTCCAGTAGTGCAGTGTCTCCTCTGGACTCATTATAATGACCTAACACATTGCTATTTGTAAATTGCCGTTGCTGAGGCTGAGTTCGGACAGGCCTGAATGTTGCTGTGTATTACTGAGCTGGAGTGAATGGCTTAGGGGTGATGCTAGTGGGCGTGGTCAGAGCACCAGTGAGGCCTCTGCTGTCGGCTAGGCTATAAAAACAGCACGACAATTTGAGAGACACAGGGAGTTGAAAAGTAAAACATAGAATATGGAACATTAAAATCACATCAATCATTCAGCCACTGCGAAAATGTCAGGAATTTTGATCGTGTTAAACGACATGGAAAAAAAGAAAAAGAAAACAGAAAAAGTCACATTCTTCAAAACCATTCGTTCACAGAGCAAACGAACCAGAAGGTTTAATAAGAAGACAGGTAGCCAGGTTTCATATTGAAAACATGAAAATATGGGGCTAAGGCCCGTGTACTTAACGGCTAAGGATTAAAAAGAAAAGCCACACCATTCTACATCTGTTTTTTTTAAACCACAAATTTGTGAGAGTGGAAGCAGGGAGCACATGCAGAAACACAAAGCACGACAAGACACAGAAGGAGAGGACAAGAAACAGCCAGGCAAGGCAAGGCAGGGTGATCAAGGTCTTTGATACCCACTAGCCGTATGGAACAAAATGGAGGCAATTGTTTCAACATTTTTACCGATAAGTAGAGAGGTTTCGAAATGAAAACCAAACAAGAGATGCACAGAACATGAACTCATTGGATTCGTCCCTCTGATACCTACGATAAGACTATTAGAACTCATCCCCACTTTGCTCACAAGGTAATGTTTACTATGTATTTTGGACATATTTTTGTTTTGTTTTGTTTTATTTGATTTAGCGTCTGTTCACAAAAATTGTGTTTTTTTAGACGTATCTGAAATCATCCTGAATGACATAAGTATTTTATCACAAATAGGAATACCCCGTCATTTCATATCCCCCATCAACGTAATACCCTGTTTGAAAAAAAACAAACATCAATAAACAATACCTATAATTTATTTTTTTTTAATTTTCAAAACGAGCAAACTACAGTGCTGTTCCTATAAGACTCCGAAGAAGAGATTTAGCTGCAATGACAAGAAGTAATTGATCATCAATAATGGCCCAACAAAAAGTTACATCAGAACCTTTTTGCATTAGAAAATTAACAGGATGCCTTATTGATCTGAATGTAACAAAAACGAAAAAGAAATGTTGAATCATACATCTAACTTTCTCATTTATGTGTTGGTATGGTGGGTTGACTGTGAAGAGCAGAAATGTGCTTGAGAAAGTGGTGAACGTGGGAGGAAAAATCGTTGGTGAGAGACAAAAAAGTCTGAGTGAGCTATACAGGTGCCGTGTTAGTTGTAAAGCGAAGAAGATTACGTGTGACCAGACCCACGTCCTTGCAAATCAGTATGACCTTCTTCAGTCAGGACGAAGATATCGATCGGTTAAATGCAGAAGTGTCAGATTTAAACAAAGTTTTATTTCCCCTGTCCATTGATTTCATGAACCGAGAAGATGTTTAATTGAAATCCAAATTCCTCTATATGAATGTATGTCATATGTGGAAAATGGGTAATGTGGGCTAAATTATTGTTTATTTGCTGTGAATGTGTGTGACCACAAATTAATTTCTCAAATTGAGATAATAAGTTAATGGCGGGCACCTACATATATCTTTATCGTTTAATCCTGATTTGCTTTGAATGTCTGAAGTGTAAGTGACAATTGTTGTCAGTGATTTTATTTCTCTTGCCCTTTTCGGAAAGTGAATATCGGATCTTAACGATCTTTCTACTTCATTAAAATGATCAACAGAGCTACTTCTTAGAACATATTTAGCAGTAGCTAGTCTGCGATAATCATCTAGAGGTATAACTCCTGCTTCTTTATATGTAGCGAGAGTTGGAGCATGAACAGGTACACCCAATGCTATTTATACGCCTTTGAGTCCACACATTGCAGTTTCTTCAGTAAATAATTTGGAGCCGTAAAAATATATTTCCTGTGCATATATGAGTTTTGACCTGACTAGGGCTGTCGCGAAGTGAATCAAACATATCTAAACACTTTTTAGCTTTTGTTAAAGTATTTTCTATATGAATTTTCCACGAAAGTTTTGCAGTGAAAAATACACCTAGGAATTTTACTAATATCTTTAAACTGAAGTTCGCTTCCATCAATATGAAAGATCGCCAATTTCTGGGAGAATTACCAGCACAGAAAAAACATCATGTTGGTTTTATCAACAGAGAAACTTAGACCATTCTGGGTCATGTAATGACTTATTTTGTCTAATTCACATTGGTACAGGGTTTGAATGTGCTTCAGTTTTCTAACAGGAGTACTGTTCTTTATATTAGCATCCATCCACATACATATATCATCTGCGTACTGTAGTACAACTGTATGTTTTGACAGTACTTGAGGTAGATCATGTATCAGTAAATTGAAAAGAAATGGAGGAATAAGTGATCCCTGAGGAATTCCCATATGCAGATTTCTTGAAATGGAATACGAGTGATCCACTTTGTTTGTATTGACTTATTATTACATAGAAAATCTTTAATAAACTGATACATACGCCCCGAAATCCCATTGGCTTTAAGTTTAGCAGTAGTTGTGAATGCCATACTTGATCGTACGCTCGTTTTATATCAAAGAAAGTAGCAAGAACATTTTGTCGGCGAGCGAATTGTCGTTTGATATATTTGTTGAAAGTTTTAGTAAGCGATGAATTGTAGACCTACCAGAGCGAAACCCTGCCTGATTGTTTGGAATTATATTATTCTTATCACAGTAATGAACTAGTCTTACAGTTATGATTTTTCCCCATCAGTTTACCAGTATGAGAATTGAGAGCAATTGGCCTATAACTATGCGGATCTGTTCTTGGTTTTCCGTTTTTATGTACTGGAACAACTATTGACTGTTTCCATAAATCTGGTATAACTGCATCATTTCAAACAATTCGAAAACAATTCTGCCACCCTGAAGCACTATCAGTAGGTCCCATGCGGCCACAAACCAAGCAAGACCCACCCGCAGCACAGCAGTCAGCGGAGGACGCGGAACGGCGCCGCCATCCCAACGGCAGAAGGGGATGAGGCCGATTCCCTTTCCATCAGCCGGATGGACGGTATTGCCAAGGCAAACAAAACCCAGCCTCTCGGGGAGAAAACGCCGACGACCCAATACAATCCACGGCAACGCACCAATGATGGCGCACAGACCGACCACCGGAGACCCCTGCAATCCCAACGGAACAGCCCCGGACCGTTTAACAGTCCAGAAAGGACCACAGACAATAACGCCGGACCACCACCACCTCAAGGCCACGGCAACAAGACGAAGACCGTCCCGAACAAGACACGAAACAAACAACCCGAACGAAACGACGGAACAAAAACCAAAACGCCGCCTTCCTCAGACAGGCACCATACAAACCAGGTATGCCAACAATTTCCAGATAGAAACACGGCGCAGCTCCGACACAGTGAAAGAAAAACACAGAGTATACACCACCAAGACTTCTCTTCGGTTGATAGGAAATGACGTCTTGGAAATACTTTGAAGCTAGATGTGTGCCATTTTTGGTGCGCATTTTTTTCTTTTCCTTCTTCCCTAAAACCTCAACTTTTGACTGATCGTGCAATGGACTATTGAGTCAATGTGTTGAAGTTTGTTCCCATGTCTAAAGTTATTAACCCTTTGTCCTTTGGCATATAGAGATAAACTAAGGTTGCTTACTATTTGTGCTGCATTTCATTCCTCCTTTATGTCCCTTGATATCTTAATGGAGTGTCCTGCGCATGTCTGTACCCATCGTCAACACAGCGCAGGCCTCCAAGGGTGGTACAGGACTGCTCTAAAGGCAGGTGAGGACAGTGCTTCTCTGGGTCCTCCCCAGCACCTTCGGGGTGTTTTCTTTTTCTTCATAAAATCTTGCAGAACAAAGGCGTCAGGCTTTCCTTGAAAACTTCTCTCCATTCCCCTAAATGGTGAAGAGGAAACACACACACACACACACACACACACACACACACACACACACACACACGCAAGCGCGCGAGCTCGCACGCGCACACACACACACACACACACACACACACACACACACACACACACACAGCAGAAAGTGTGTGTGTGTGTGTGTGTGTGTGTGTGTGTGTGTGTGTGTGTGTGTGTGTGTGATGGACCATATTTCGTCCGGTCCCAAATTTTGGGGACAGGTTAGACCGGGACAGGTAAACCTGAATACCGGTTAACCTGTTTACCTGACAGCTACTCACCTGCCTTTTGTATTAGTCGGATGAGCCAGGATTTCCCTTCAGACTCTACATAGTTGCCGGCACAGAAACATCTCCAGAGAGCCGAATAGAGCCTGAAGGCGAATTCTTGTGGCATTCAGATGTGCTTAAATAGTTGTATGGAAGTTAGGGTTTGTACTAATGAAGTTGGGTTTTTCTTTTTTCCTACAGGAGGTTGGGAACTTTCCAGTTCTTAGTGAAGGCCTAAAATATTTAATCGTTCCCTTGATATATCTTATAATTTGACGAGACACAGGGTGACAGCAGGAAGTTGTAGTTAGTGAATGTGTGAATCGAGAGGTGGATGAAAAGAATGGGGTGAGTAGATGAAAGAAAGAATATCGTTCGTTCGTTCGTTCTTCAAGTTGACGTCTATTCACATAAAGTGATTTTAGACGGAGTTAGGGAAATAGCGTGTGTGTGTGTATGCGTGTGTGTGTGTGTGTGTGTGTGTGTGTGTGTGTGTGTGTGTGTGTGTGTGTGTGTGTGTGTGTGTGCGCGCGTGTGCGTGTATGTATGTGTGTGTGCGAGTGTGTGTGTGTGTGTGCGTGGTGCGAGTGCGTGTGCGTGCATGTGTGTGCGTGTGCGTGTGTGTGTGTGTGTGTGTGTGTGTGTGTGTGTGTGTGTGTGTGTTGATGGACCGATAAGAGATTTGTTACGAACAGTAAGCTATACATAGTGATTCATACTAAAATTCCTACAATTAACATTAGCCCAAAGCAAGTGTTAAAACATAAAGGAGTACATGATATCTGGTATAACCAAAATGTTAAGCGCTCATATCTGTACGAACACTTGTTACAAAAAAAAGCCCATTGGACTAATCATCAAGGAATTAACAAAAGAAAAAGACCAGTAAGTTCTGGAAAATACATGTGCCATCAAGTTGCAGGAAGTCAGGATTTTATTTTTGAAATATGCGCAGTGAAAAAGAAGATGCTGGGATGTGAAACTTTCAACTGCTCCGTAGATGCAATTAAAATTTTTGTGAAGTTTTGTACAGAAAGCGTTCAGCTTAAGCCTGTAAAACAGGGATTCAAGTTTTCGGTTATTTTTTCAAGTACGTTTGTGTTGGCCAGTTGATAGGTAATCTTTCCACTTATAGCCGCATTGCTAGAAGAAAAAGTAGCTGACTGGGATTTGTCACAGCACATCAAATGGAAGTGAGGTAGATGTATTTTAAATAGAACTAAGTTTTTTGTAGGCTTCATAAACCTTTTCAACACACGTCTTTTCTAAGAGACCATATTCTTCGTATTAGCACAGAGGAATGTTGATTTCTATGGATTCATCGGACTTTCGTGTTCCTTTTCTGGCAGCCCGGGTCAGCCCACTCATTATCAGAAATCCCACACGTGAGACTCTTGGTATGAGAATACTGACGAGATGTTTTATTTCTAACATTACCTCACCTCGATTTTTTACAGCAATCGATTCAAGGCCTTGTAGGACATATTTAGAATCCACACAGAAAACTGTCTCGTAGAGAGTAAGTGGAGTATCAACAAGAAAGTTAAGCGCCATTAGAATTGCCACCAGCTCAGCCGTGAAGATAGAATACCCCTTTCCGAGATGAACAGATTTTTGAACTTTAAGGGGTAGGAATAACAAAACCACTTCCAGCTTTTTCATTTAATAGTGATCCGTCGGTGAAAACTTTAAGGTGATGTGGATAATTACTATGAATATGATATTTGGCAAGAAAGGACTATTATTGTTTTTACATTCTTTTGTAGATTAGTATATTCATAATCAAAACATGCGGTGTGCAGTTCCCAATTGGGAATCGGGGATACTGGAAAACGATCAGCAATATTCTTGGGATCAGTCTCAGCGTCTTTCAATAATTTTGAGGAATATGTCATTATAGTTGTATTAGATTTAATACATCTAGCTCGCTTCGGGAAATGGAAATCTGATCGTAAAGCTAATTCATCTTTGCTTGAGTTCTGAACAGCTGAGCCACATAGGATGAATTTAGCACAGGCCAAGTTTCTACAGTCGTCAAGGGGCAGAACTCCGGCTTCGTAATACGTACGTTCCTGATGCACTGGCATGAAACGGGACACCTAGTGCGAGTCTAAAAGCCTTGCAGTCTATGCTTTGCAACTTTTTAAGTAAATAGTTTGGTGCGCTGAAGAACACTTCTTGTGCGTATGATAATTTGATCTTACGAGAGATGTCGAAAGGTGTACTAAAGTTTGTGTATCTGCGCCCCAATTTCGTTTACTGATTACTTTAAGAAGATTAAGAGATTTGCTGGCTTCGTTGGTAGCATATCCAATGTGGTTGTTTCAAGTTAATTTAGAAGTAATACTTATTCCTAAAAAAATATCTCAGTGACATAATTCGATACATTGTTATCTACTTTAAAAGTAGGAATATTGCAAATACTTCCACCAGCATTAAATAACATCATGTGGATTTTTTCTGCCGATAAACTAAGGCCGTTTTCAAACATGAATATTGCTATTATCTAGATCACGCTGATATGTTTTTTTTTTTAATGAAATTGAAAGATCTGTCTGAAGTTTTTTTTCTTTAAAGTTACGTTAATCCACATGCAAATATCGTCAGCATATTAAGTATTTTGGGAGATCGTATATCAGAATATTAAAAAGTAGCAGAGCGATGACTGATCCCTGATGAATGCCCATTTGTAATATCTCTTGCTGGAACAAAGATTTTATATCTTTGTTTCTATACTTCTATTGGTCGGGAATGCTTTGATATAGTTATATACATGACCAGAAAGACCAATGGTTTTCAGTTTATATAGAAGTCTCTCATGCCAAACACATGATCATACGCTTTTCGGACATCAAAGAAAGTGGCGAGGACATTTCTTCTTCGTGCAAATTGTTGTTTTATATGAGTCGTCAATTTTACCAGATGGTCTATTGTTGACCTACCTTTTCTAAAGCCTGCTTGTGTAGCCGGACTTATACCACATTTCTCAGACTGATATACAAGCCTACTTAAAACAATTCTTTCCATTAACTTACACGTGTGAGAGGTGAAGGCAATCGGACGGTAACTATATATGTTGGATCTAGGTTTGCCCTGCTTTAAGATCGGTACGACTACAGATTCTTTCCAAAGAGAAGGGATACTTCCATCTTGCCAGCATTTTGTTATCATGTTATGAAGAAACGATAAAACATTTTTTCTGGCAGGTGTTATAACATCTCATTCGAAAGTGCATCCAGACCAACTGATGTTTTGTTGTTGTTGTTGTTGTTGTTGGTGGTAATAATGTTATTGCATTTCTTAATTCCTGTAGAGTGATGCCCGCATTTAGATAAAGGTCATTTTTTCTTCTGGATCACAATACACATCGTTATCCTTTGAGGTTTCCCTCATAGCTTTGCATTTATCAGAAAGGCTATTTGTGGAACTATTCTTTGCAAATAGATCTGCAAACGCTTCGGCGTTTTGAGCAGCAGTTGGAAATTGCTCATTTTCTAAAGTAACTGGATAAATTGGAAGATTCACTCCCTGCTTCATTTCATGGACCTTTGTCCAAACTTTCTTTTTTAACGTTGTGATGATCACAGACTTCGGTGAGACAAAAGGACGACCAGTGGTCCCGTTTAGCGTTTTCAATGACTCTGCTACTAATATTCTTGGCCCGTTCCATAGTGACGTTGTTTCGTGGCTTGTCTTTAACATATTCTTTGTATTTTAGTTTCTTTTCATCAACAGCACGTTTGCAGGATTCCGTTCACCACACATTTCCGCTATGAACTGATCTTCTTTTGTGGTTAGTTTTTGGAATGGATTTGCTTGCAGCGTACAAGAGCAATTCAGCAAAATATGTGAACATAGTTTCAACATCCTGGTTTTCAAGAGTTGTTACATTAAAAGATATTAAAATGGATTTGAATTTTTCCCAGTCAGCTCGTTTGTAATTATATTTTGGAATTCTATCAATTGTGTTGTCTTGTGCGACTGTAAAGCCTCTGAGGGGGATATAGTAATAGGGTGGTGGGTCACTTCCCAAAGTGTCTTTATCAACCTGCCAGGAACAGCTAAGAACTAAGATGGGGAGATGAAAGAAAGATCAATTGCTGAGGGTCTAAGGTTAGGAACATCTGGCAATCTAATGACACGCCCATCATTTAGAAGGTAAAGGCCAGAATCAAGAATATTTTCTACCAGGCGATTTGAGCTAACTTTAGAGCTACAACTGTCCCAGGAACGAGCATGTTCGTTGAAATCGCCGGCGATCAACCACTTCTGATTTTGCACGTCTATAGTACGTAACCAGTCAGTGTTACAGTCAAATACCTTTTGGGAGGTATATAGAAACTATGTTTAGTGTTAACGACTTATCGAATCTTACACACATTGCGCATGAGTGAATATTTGCAGCATTTTCTGGAACCGGCGATGTGTTATAAGGCGTAAGACAAATGTTCGTGTATGTAGATAGCTGTAAATTTTTTTTTCGCCTTTAGCAGTCTGTTGACACACTGGGGGAAAGAAAAACTTTGCTAGTCATGGTAGTTTACATCTAGACACATTTAGTGACTGCAGAATTAAAACGGAGAATGAATTATCTGCAGTGTGCTCTTGAAGGTGGGAGATGTTAATTGCCACCATGCGACAATCCCACTGCAACATGTCTATTGTGGGCTCTTTAGCCATAAAAAGTCAAAATAGTAACAAAAATTACTAATGCTTTTAGAAAAAAAAAAGTAAAATAAACAGATGAATGCAAATGGGTGGAAACGAAACTTCAACTAGAGGAGTCCGCAAAGTCAAGGACTTAGGTGGGAGAAATCAGTTTAACTGGAGACAAAAAGATATAACAAAGATGGCGATGGTAAATGGAATCAAAGCATTGACACAGTCGACAGAAAGACAGTCAGGGAAACCAGCGGAAGAAGTCACGCCGTGGCGGTGGCACCGGAGCCATGTAGCTGCTGTAGTGGTGCCAGTACTGTCGCCGTGGACGGGGTCCCATCGTCCCTGTGGGGTCTGCTGGGGACAGGTCATGAAGGTCGTCTTGGTTTGGACCAAAACAGGTGGTGAAGATGATGACCCAGGTGCCCAGCAAAGATAAAAGAAAGAATATGTATACTTATATGTATTTGGGGAAAGTAATCTAGTTAAATGAATGTATTATTGCAAAAAAAAAGTGTTATTTATCTTTTCCCTAAAGTACTATAATGATGCGAATGTTGGTGAGTTCTGGAAACAAGAAATGAAAATTATTGTGCATAAATTATCGCAAAACGGATTCTGATTCCTGTTGTGGATATGTCTAGTGATAACGATGAACATACTCTTCTTGATCAAAGGGACGAACGGAAATCGTTCCTTGAAATGTAATTGGATACGTTTAGTGATGATGTGAAGAGATAGAAACTTATTTTCTGGATAAAATGGGACAAAAGGGATCGTCCCTTTATCTGTTTTAATTGCATTCTTGATTCTTTGAAAAGGTGTTCCATGTGTAAATTCTTTCCTTCAATGTGAACAATCACGGTGTTAATCAAAGAAAATTTTCTGTTATAATGCATCCACTGTATTCAAAGTTAGTAGATATTATTATGGGTATTTTCCTCCCAAATCCCAGTAAAGAGTGACTGCTAGTGACAAACAAGAACGATAAATATGCGGGAAGTAGGCAAGTTAATCAAGGTAGCTATCAGTTCCCCAGGTGTCGGTGAAGTCCCCGTGTCCGACCTGGAACTGACTGCCATTCGGGTGTGGGTGCAGTCCATGCTCAGCCGCCGTCCCTGCCCCGTAGGGGTGTAGAGGGGCTGACGGAGTGGTCAGTGGACATCGTGTGTGCACTGCCAAACAAGTGTGGGGTGCAGCACGAGCCCAGCCGCTGTTTCTGCCCCCTGGGTTTGTGGAGACGCTGTCCGTGTGGTCAGCAACGAACAGGTATGTGAAAGGGCTTCAGAGTTCGTTAGGATGACGATTTGTGTTTCTTCGGCTATGTGGGAGTCCCTGGAAGAACTCCACGAACGGCTTCCACGAGTGGCTTCGTTCTACGTCGGAACGACGTTCAGTGAACCTCTACTGTTGTGTGGGAGTCCCTGGAAGGACTCCACGAACTACTTCCTTGAGCGACTTCTGGACTGTGTGAACTGTATGTGAAGACTGCGTGACTTGTACCAGATGCGGCCAAAAGTATAAACTGTTTGTGGTGACACTGCTGTGGATACCAGCGTAGTCTGCGCAGGAAAATATGAAATTGATAATTATGTTAGTAGTCACTACATGTCAGTAGTATTGTTGCGCGCCCTCGATGATAGTGGCGAGAGTATACTGATATATTACATATTGTCTGCTTTTGTTTATTATGTATTATGCACTTGTTTTGATTTGATGGTTCAGGCAGCAAAAGAAAAATAAAAGAAACTTAACTGTTGCCTGGCTATCTATCTTCGTGTGGTGTGTGTGTGTGTGTGTGTGTGTGTGTGTGTGTGTGTGTGTGTGTGTAGAGAAAAGACGTACACGCACCCAGACTTCTTTAGGTGAGTCAGCAAAACACGCACCGCACACCATCCGTAACAGAGTGTTTCTTTGCTTCCTGTCTGAAAAAGGTTTAAATAAAACTATTTTTGACTCAGTTTTTTTTTCTGTCGATTGTTACTGTCACTTTTCATTTTGTGTGGACATTGGGGATATTCATTATATTTTTTACGTATTGGATCTACCTTCCGAACAGTGACCAAAACGTTTGTCTGTAACGAGATCCCAACACATAGAACACAGCAATATTGCAACTGCTGTTTATGAAACTGGCTAATTCACTAATCGACACACACAAGTGAAAGAAATTATGATTTCGTCGTCCTGGGCTGATTTCTGGGAACACGGAAGCCATGAAACGAGTCAAAGCAGTTGGAAAAACACAGAAAACGAAAAGGACGGAAATGCCAATTAACATCTTTGTCAGAGTTATTTCCCTTGAAGTGATAGAGACTGATGTTTCAGCACGCCATGTCACAATCTGACGAAGTTTCACAGCAGTAATAATTGTTGCTACAATTACCACTGTAAACACCCCAATAGGCAATCCAACACCTATCAATGCGCCATACAGGAAGTCATTAAGCTCTCTGTTTTCTTCGTAAAAATCAGTCAGCACAGGTACTATTCTAGTTGCACCTGAAACTGGGTCATACACACATGCATTGCGATATCGGAGTCCAACTGCAACGAAAAACAGCCCTATGACGAGGAAATAATCAGCAACAATGATAGCAACCATTGTCCTCGTGCGCATCAAAGTCTGGTATTTGTGTGGACGAAGCACACAGTAGCATCTCTCGCAGGCAATGATGGCGGACAGAACGGAGGAAACATAGGTGAATCCAGCAAAAACTCGGATATAGTTGGCATGCAAAAGCCTGGTAATGGGACCATAAGTTTCGCCTGTAGCAAACTTAAGGTAGAGACTTTCCCCATGCTAATGATTAGGACTATTAAGTTTATTTCATCAGCTAAGGCCAGAGCAAAGAGGCACAAGTTGACCCGGTCCTGAAGACCTTGCTTGTAAAACACCACCATATTGATGATGTTACCTGGCCCACCAATCAGAAACAGGAACGCCATCCCTGTGTTTTTGATTTGAGCTCCCAAAAATTTCCACATCTCGTCTGACAATATTATTGGGATTGTCCCAAGGTACATACTCCTCATTGAATACCATTTCAATGCATCCGTTTTGGGGTAACTTGTTTTGGTTTCACCAGTACCCGTGTCTGCTGAAGCAAAGGTGTTTGTGCTGGTGTAGTCGTCGATAATCACTGACTGAGCTGAAGTGTTTAACATGATGTATCATCCACGTGATTCCGCAGTGCCGTCTGTGTGAGAAAACCAGGTCACTGTTTCATGAAAGCCTGCAGGAACACAGCAGACAACTTTGTCGTGGTAGTTGTCGCAAAGACAACATGATACACAGCACAAAGTCAGAAGTTCAAGTCTTGTCTGTTGTGTCTAATGTAAAACAAGTTAATCTGATATCAAATCATCTCTTGCTAGGTGGCTGAAGGAAGAAAAAAACTTCTAGAATCACGGTGTAAGGCAATAAGGGAAGGTGTGTTCTGCTCCGTACTTTCTTTATATAGTATGTGACAAAGGTTGAACATTAATCTTATGAAAAATTTGTTCATAAACTGAAAAGGCTCACAGGAGGAACGGTGAAAAGTGTCGTTTAATCCATACGTGTATCTTTGCTTGTGAAAATAAGGGTCCTCCCCCCTCCCCCCCCCCCCCCCCCCCATCATTAACATAGGTTACATCCCTTACAAATTGATGAAATAATAATGTTTAACAAATTTAACGAATTGAAGACATTAACAGATCATGTTTGCAAAATGATTAATACTCACACCAACTCCATCTTTTTCATATTTGTAATTTTTCTCCCCCATCCATCCCCAACTGTCCTTTCGCTGTAAATCTTTGCTGGGCCATTTTCTTAATATATGGTATAATTGTTGGCGTGCACTTGTTTCCCCACACTACACATTTATTCAGTATGTACTCTCTCTCTCTCTCTCTCTCTCTCCTCTCTCTCTCTCTCTCTCTCTCTCTTTTCTCAGCTGAATACACCAATGACCTAGCAAACCATCTAACAGTTCAAGAACTAAGTGTGTTGGTTTCTGCCTTCATATTGGACCAGATGAGCAGGTGGAGACGTGGAGCCCCTCTGAACGAGTCTGCCTGCTCTCCATGTCCATCTATCCAGGCTCTGCACATGTAGACAGGACACCCCAGCTTCGCCACATTGCATCGCCACAACACGGCAAACAGGAGACTACCGGTATGAAGCCTCCTGCTCGACTGCCATAGAGTAAGCAACACGCCACGGACTGCTACCAAAGGTGGGAGAGGTCATCACGCCTCAGTGCGCAGTTCACACCCCGTTTCAGACTGGGCAACCACAAGCCAGTTAGATGCTACCTCGCCATGGCCCATTAACCCCATAAGGTGCGTGAGGTTCAGGTGAAAAACCAACAAGCGATTCATTAACTGTGTGCCAAACTACAGAAGAACACACACACACACACACACACACACACACACACACACACACACACACACACACATATATATATATATATATATATATATATATATATATATATATATATATATATATATATATATATATATATATATATGAGTACAATTTAAAAAAAAAAACATAGAAGTAAACAGTTTCATTTTAAATTGTATAATCTCCAATAAATTTTCGCTTAAAAGCTTCTTCAGTGATGGCAACTGTTTATAGAAGCACACTGCATATATATAAGGTACATTAAACAAGAAAACAGTTCAAGAAGCCTTTTTATGTACCAATCAGACAAACCTCTTTTCTCGTGCATTCATGTATCCACGTTCACACTCACTCTCTTGCCCATATGTATCAGGATTTCCGTTCATCTTCATCTTCCACTTCACGTAAACCCGGCGTATGCCTTCCCTCACTCCCACCCACCACCACCTTCCCCACCCTATCATCTCCACCAACGCATCATCCTGCTCACCCCTCCCTTTCTCTCTTTCTCTCTCTCTCTCTCTCTCTCTCTCTCTCTCTCTCTCTCTCCCATATATCCAACAAATACACTCATGTTAACTTTAAAATTGTGTGCACCAGAATCTCCATTCACTCTCGACCCACCAATGTAATCTCCAATGTCTTTACAGGCACAGTACAACAGAATCGAAATGTACCTTCCAAAACACAGGTAAGCAATAATAAATAATCCTCATAAGTATGGACAGAATGCCTACGTGGGGGATACAGGAAAAAAATCAGAAGGTGGGGTGGGGGGGGGGGGAAGAGTGGGGGTAGGGGGGGGAAAGGGTGAGGGGTGGGGGTGGTTAAAGGCGCAGGGTAAGCGAGGGGGAGGGAGAAGCCTTGGGGGGGGGGGGGGGGGGCAGGGGGGGAGGGTGGAAACAAAGGGAAGTGTGTGTGTGGGGGGGGGGGGGGGGGGACTTACAGTGAACAAAAAAATTGGTCTTCTGTACTTTTTCTGTTTGTAATTTTCCTAATATCTATTAATGATCTTTTCTGGATCTTACTGTGCACACTTCCTATCTTGTATTGAGCCTTTTGAAAATCGTGCCTATATTACATATCAAGAATGTTTCCTTTCGTTGGAAAAGAAGGGGAGGGGGAGGGGTTGAGAAGAAGAGGGAGAAGGCAGGGGGAGGGGACTGTTGTGACAGGAGGAACAGAATGCCTACGTGGGGAATGTTGGGGAAAAAAAGGCAGAGGGAGGGGGGGGGGGAAAGAGAAGTTGGGGTGGGGGGGGGGGTTGTTGGGTAAGGGTGCAGGGTAAGCGGGGTGGGGGGGGGGGGGGGGGGAAGTAGAAAAATCGGGGGGGGGGGGGGGTTGGAAACAAAGGGAAAGGGGTGTCTTAAAGGGAATAAAATTAGTCTTCTGTACTTTTTTTGTTTGTAATTTTCCTAAACATTTCTCGATTTCTCGATTGTTGCTGTGCATACATCCTGTCTTGTATGGAGTCCCTTGAAAATCATACCTATATTACATATCCAGAATATTTCCCTCTGTAACAGTTTTTTTTCTTCTCTGACATTATCGATTGCTATTATCTGCAAAAAATCTAGTTCTTCTAAATCAGGATGGGGGACTGTGCATACGTGTTTTGATACGTTACACTTGCTTTTTTTTTTTAAAACTTTGTGTCCGATTTGTGATTAGCCCGTCTGAATCTAAGATTTTTTCGTGGACCCAACATACAACAGATCAGCGTGAATCTTACATCTTATCACGTATATTACAATTTTTGTAGTACAAGTCAAGTGTTTCCTTATATACCAAAGTCTTTCATCCCAAGCTTAGTATTCTCCCCATGTTTACTTTGCCTGGCAAGTGAAATAACCTGGTTCTAATTTTGGTCCGTATTCTAGATTTCTCTCTGGGGACGGTAGGTTTGTAAATTTTCTTCTAAATTCCTACGGCGTCTGTCAGCAGATATGATTTGATTTTTTTGAAAAACTCTCTTATTTTCTGGGTTAGAGTACAGTATTGATAAATGTCTCCTTATTATTTCTGATTTGGATGGATACCTTGGATCATAGTTTGTCATCCAGGCTATCTTTTTGTCTTTTTGTTTTGTTTTTCTTCTGTGAGTATTGTTTTCCTATTTTTCCTGGCCCCTTTATAAAGTTTTCTTTCCGCTTTCTGATAGTCCCAACCAGGCATTGTAAAATATTAACTATATTCTTCTATTCTAGTTTTTAATGTATTATCCTCACTACACAGCATGCGCAGTCTAGTTCCTACACTGGAAATGAGTCCCTTGAACACAGCAGGGGAATGGCAGCTGTATGGAGGGAGGTACGCATGGTTATGTTTTGAAAACACATCTGTAATGATTTTGCCTTGTGAAATTTTGAAGTTTTACATCTAAATAAGTTACGTCTTTGCCACTGGTGATTGTCCATTTTATGTCAGATGGGTTCAGAGATTGGAGAGAGGAGTGGAAAATGAGCATGTCCAGAGGGGCATGGGTTCAAATCCCAGCCATGGCTCGTCCCAAGATGGGGAAAAAAAAAAAGGGGGGGGGGGGGGGGGGGGGGGGGGGGGGGCAGCAGAGGGACATCCGGAGTCATGAACCGGGTGTGGCCCAACCCCCCTAGAGTGTCAGGAGATAAGGGCCGAAACACTTGCTTGAAGGGGGCTTCTCTTCTGAGGACTCTGCTGCAACGCTCTCCACGAGTTTCTTTCTATTTAAAAATGTGCATCTCCAGGGCGACCAACAATTCTGAGGGAACTTGCATGGCACTTTCATGTGTATATATGGTTTAACCTGGTTCTGCATTTAGTAATACATTAATTTACATCTCTGTCACTGCTTGATCCTGATCTTATAAACCTTAACTTGCATTTTATACTGATACTGCATGTAGCATCTTTAACATATCTTTTGTAAGTGTATAAAACACCCGTTGTATGTGATCACATTTTACGAATTTTTTTTTTAATATTGAATACGATACTGAAACCGTTGTGTCTAGATTTACAGCTGCTACAATTCACTGACACTTTAATGCAGAGAACGACTAGAAGAGTTTTAACAAAGTTTTTTTTCTGCTATGTTTTATCATCCTTATGCCTTACGCACATACATACTCACGCGCGCACGCATGCAGACACGCACGCGCGCGCGCACACACACACACACACACACACACACACACAAGTGCACACAACACACGTCCATCCGCACACACACACATACGCGCACTTGCATAAGCAAAACACACGTATGCGCACATACACACACACAGTAGCAAACACGCAGACAAACACACAACCCCCATATACCCACACGCGCATTTAAACACACACACACAGACTGAAACCATTTACTGTTAGATTAACATATTGTTGTACTGACGTAATAAAACCAAAAAAATTAATGAGAATACAAAATAATACAAGTAACATCTGAATGACATACAAATCACAAAAAACTTAACAGAGAAATATTTACAAGTAAAATAATTAAAATCAGGAATGTAAACAATAAATAAGTAGGATATCTTTTGCTCCCATAAGAAACCTAACACAGAGTAACTTTTATTCAAGACTGGCACAGCCTTTTGAACTGAAATAAGGGCAAACAAATACAAAGACGAACAATCTAATAGTGGGGGAAAAACAAAACACAGACCAACAAATTCTCTGTCATCATAGTAATGACTTGGCAAAGATGTGGATGTGGGGGGGGGGGGGGGGGGGGGGGGTTGAAGATGAAGAAAAATGGGAACTGAGATTAAGACATTATGTAATACATATGAATACTCTTCACTAGCTGCATGAGGGAACCATCGTTATCCTTTCGAAGGTAAATCTATTTGTATTGCCTGCTCCTAGGCCTTTTGTATTGCCTGTTCCTAGGCCTTTGGCCTTTGTATTGCCTGCTCCTAGGCCTTTTGTATTGCCTGCTCCTAGGCCTTTGGCCTTTTTGTATTGCCTGCTCGTAGGCCTTTCGTCCGCTGGATCGGAACTCATCAAGGAGACACAGCTGGTTGTGCCTGTGCTCCTGGCGTTAAATAGAGAGACACACCACAGTCCATAATACCGTGGTGTTATCACCACCAAGGGTTAAAAAAAAGGAATCCAACAGCACCCCCAAAGCAGCCAGCGAAAGGTGGTAAATGAAACAAAACGAATGTGTTGGGGGAAGGAAAAAAGTTGCTGAAAAACTAAAGACATTATGCGAACAGTATAAAATGTAGAGGACAAA
>JADBJO010013547.1:9194-29194 GCA_016801955.1 Conus betulinus | reverse complement strand
ATACGAAAGATTATACATGATTTCTAAGGCTCTCCTGCTAAGGTCTATATTTGAAACTTTTAATATAGGAAAAACAGCATAGTGATTTTTGTTTTGTATACCATTAATATGTTCATCCCACAGTTTTTATATAGTTTTAGTATACGTTTTTATGTTTTTTTTCTGTAATAGTTGATATTATTTAGATTATTAGTTAGTATTATTTATTAGTTATATATTTTTTAGAAATATATTTAATTGTATAGTATTTTTAGTTTTGTATTTTTACAGTTTTTATTTTATATATTTTTAGACATTTTTATAGGTTGTTAGTTTTAATAATTATTGTGTTAGTAGTGTTAGTATTAGTTGAGGTAGTTATTTCTCAGAGTGTTTATTTTATTTTATTTTTAGTTTATTAGTGTTGTAAAAGTAAAATAGTGAATGTTTTCTTAAATAAAATTTTTATTTATTAGTTTATTGTATAATTAATTTTATAGATTTATGGATATATATAAATATTTATTGGTTATTGAGGATTCTAGTTTTAAATTATTAATTAATTTTAGTAGCTATATGTTGTTTAAAAATTAGTAGGTTTAGTAGGTCTATGTTTTAGTTTTTTAATTATAGTACTGAGTAGGTTATGTTTAGTTATTAGTCTAAAATTATTATTTATTTTTAGTTATTTTATTTAGTGAAGATAGTGCAATTATTTGTAATATGTAAAAGAATTTTAAAAGATTAGTAGTTAATTTTTTTTAGTTTTTTAATATGTTCGGTCTTTTTTTAGTTTATAGGATAGTCTATATTTTATTAGTATAGTTTTTATTTTTGGTAGTTAATTGGAGTTTTTTTTGTTATATTTTAGTAAAAGTATATTTAGTAGGTAGTTTTATAAATAGATTTATTGATGTTAGTTTTTTTAATTTTCAATATAAATAGTTAAAGATATTATAGATTATATTTTTATTTAATTTATTAGTAGTTTCATTTAGTTTTTAGTAATTATTAAGCGTTAGCTTTATAATTTAAAATTGTATAAAGATAATTTAGTAATAATAATCGATTTTTATATAGATTTATTTAAATAGTTTAATTTAGTTTTATAGTATTATTTAATTTTACATTGTTTTTTTAGTATAAATTATTTGTTATTTTTAGTAAATTTTAGATTAGTTATTATATAGATATTTTTTATAGGAATTATTTTTGTTTGTTTAATTTTATTATTTAGTTTTTTTTAATTTTGATAGTAGAAATTTTAGTTATTTTTAGATATTATTTAGTTATTTTATATTTTTTGAATATACTTATATGTTTATTGAGTTTTTTATATTTTTATTATTTAGAATGTTTATTTAGTTTTTTTTAGGTTATTATAATTATAGTGTTAGTTTATTAAGTTTTGTGTAGTTAGGTAGTTAATAGTTAGGATTTTTATATAGTTTTATTTAATATTCATAATAAGAATATAGGTTGTTTCGTGTTATTAGTTAATTAGTTAAAAATTATTTTTTATTATATTTGGTACTTTTATTAGGATTTTAGTAAAAATTTGTTAGTCTTAGATAATAGTTCGTATAGTTTTAGTAGGAATATTAGTCTTCATATTTGTTTTATAGTTTAGAAAATATTTATAAAGTTTAACGTAGATCTTATTACCGTCTTAATGTCGTAACTGAATAAGAAGGTAAAAGGGTCCAAGAACTGAGCCTTGGGGAACTCTCCCCCCCCCCTGCAGTGATTCTGACATAGTCTGATTGGTCACCCTTGATTACAACTGCTGCATGCGATCCAACGCAGCTGAGCAAAGAGACTGGACGATAGTTGTTACAAAGATCCTTCGATTCTTTTTATGTAGTGGACTTACATGGGCTGTTTTCCAGACGTTTGGAAACTTTGCTTCAATCATACTTCTGTTAAATATGGTAGTCAAGGGATCCAATATAACTGGAAGAGATGCAATCAACAACCTGTTGTGAACCAAATCAGGCCCTACTGCTTTATTCTTGTTCAGATTCAAGATAACATCCTTAAACATTAGTAGCTGTCAAAGAAATGTCTGTAATTTCTGGAACTATGAATGGTACATCTGGCACTTCATCATCATCATTTTCCAAAGTGGACTGAGCAATGAAATATTTATTGAAAGCGTTCGCTTTGTCTGTATTGCTATAGTTTACAATGCCATTACATACAATTGGAGGTATTTCGTTCGAGTCAATACCTTTTTTTTTTAAAAAAGATTTTACCAGGTGCCACCATTCTTTTTTTTTTTACCAAAATTTGTGGAGTTAGAAACCTTATTGTCTAATTCAGCAACATAGTCAAGTTGTCTTTGTCTTTCTCTTGATGTCACATAATTCCGAAATCGACGAAAAACTGCACCAATCTTCTGGATCATTGGTATGTTTAGCTATACTGTGTATTGTTTTACGTTCCTCTATTAACAGTCCTTATTTCATCAGTCATCCAGGGACGTCGTCAGGACGTACAGTAATAACTTTAGACGGCATGCATAGTTTCGCTTTTTCCATTAATATTTTTGAAAACATTTCAGCACTTTGATCTACTGATCTGTTGCGAGTAATGTCGTCCCAGTTTACAGTGCCTAACAGGTCACAAAAGCGATCTGCATTTAGCTTTCTATAATTAAGTATGGTCCTTTTGAATGGCTGGTTCTTGACCACAGTATGTCTAATCATGGCGCAAGGAACACTATGATCACTGCAAATAGCTGGCAAAAAACGTCAGTGGATGTTACAATGTTGGGCATTGTGTGAGAACCCAGATCCAAACACGTTGCACTCGAATCTGTAATCCTTGTGGGTTCATTATAAATGAGTGAGCCTGTATCGATTCATGATCCAAGTAAGTACGGTGAGGGTGTCGTAAGGAAATCACTATTGAAGTCACACCAAGAATAATAATTTTTGATGAAGTATTATTTACCTTACGAATGCTTTCTTCTATCTGATCCCAGTAACTTACAGGGGAACTTGGAGGTCGATAAAATGACCCAACCAGTAGACTACTTTGGCCAAGCTTTGTCTCGACCCATACAGCTTCAAGGTCATTAATATAGAGATCTGGTCGAGGTTTACAAACTAAGTTGTTTTTTACATAAATAGCAACTCCACCATGAGGGTCATTTGATCTGTCACACCGGACCGGTGGTTAAAGTTTGTCATATGTATTGAGTCGTTCTTGACCGAATCTGACAGCTATGTTTCTGATACTGTGATAATATCGAATGTATTATATTCTGCTTCAAAGATATCCATTTTGTTTCTTAAACTGTTGACGTTTACATGAATTATCTTAAGATCAGTTATGGTATCAGGTCCCGGATTAAGTTCAGCAGAAGCAGTTGATGAATGAACAAATAGGTATTGTTAAATTTCTTACTTCTGTTACCACGAAAGTTGACGTGAATGTCAGAGACAAGAAACTCTTCACTGAAACTGCCAAAGTCTTCACAACGGAAGTGGATAAGACAATATGAAAACAAAGAGAGCGTAACATTGTGAGGAGAATCCAGGCATGACAATATTACAAACTGTGTAACATTAGACATTTTCAAAAAGAACTATCCTGTCACTGGGAAAACGATGAGATCTGACTCCTCTACCCGGGATCTTCATTCAATTGCTGGGGAGAACTATCAGTGTGTTCCCCACCACCATGGCCATCATTAAACACCCGAATCAGCACTTAAGAAACAGATGCCGTCACAGCATCAGAGGAGGAAAGCTGACGGGGGGAAGAGTGAAGGGTGAAGGTCTGAAACACGAATAAGGTTCGTGTAAGTAACCTGTTTCCCAATTCAACATATGAATTCTTTCTTTCTCTTTTCTTTAGGCTTTCCCCGTACCTTTCCCCAACTAGCTATGGCTCACCTGGTAATGACTGGTCAGCAGTGAGGACCCCTTGACCAACGTCCTGACAGGTTCGAATCTTTAGACCATCTCCTGGGCTAAAAACTAATTCTTTCATCCCTCCTCCCAGTGAGTGCATACTCAGGGTTCAAAACACATGACCAGCACCTTACCAGTCCTTATTAAACTATCTCTCAGTGGTCACTTTCACCCAGTGACCACCCTTGTTAATTTTAATGAGTAATCCTCACAATTATTGGGGACGCCCGCTACACTAGTCAAGCCCACATGAATATCCTTCCTTTTTAGTTGTGGCATGGGGGAAATGATTCATATCACTAGACTACATGTGATGGAGCGTCACGTGCCTTGATGTGAGGCTACGTCACATGACACCCCCCATCCTGGGGTGAAAACAAATCCCCAGAAAATGATTTTAAGGATATGCAACTTCACTTAAAACACACATCCTCAGCCATGAATCATAAAATGTGTATCCATCACACATGATTCACTAGATTACTCAACCTATAGAATCAACCATCATGATCACCGTACATACCATGTTTCAAAAGTTCAGTCTTTCTAAAAAAGAAAAAAAAAATCATAATTCATAACCACATGTCACAAAATTACATTTCACAAACTACATGGACAAAACAATTAGGGATATTGACAATTCAAAGAACAATTGTGTTTATATGTTAAGATGTGAAGCACATTTTTTTCCTTTGTGTTTGTCTCACATCATATGTTTCAAAACCCTCATGAAAAAGAACATGCCCAAGTGTAGATGTTTCTCAAGAGACATGTTAACAAAATAAACATAGTTTTCTTTCCCACATATAATGTTATAGTCCATTGAAAAATCAAACATATATTCACCTTCACAAGCAAGTTAGACATAAATAGTACATGATGATTTTTTTTCATTGTTTACAAAGGAATAAAGCAAAGAATAGATGTGTAATACATCAACATCAAGTAGTTTTGCTTGTAAAACATATAGTCACTTCAACACGCAAATTAAACATAAATACCAGTTGACGTAAATAATAAGTAGCATACATTTCGCCATCAAATGTGAACACACCGTGATCATACAGAAAGACAAAACAGCAGAAATAGTCTTTCCCTTGAAGACAGTTACATCTGTCAATAAACATTCATACACGTGACAACAAATCTGCCATGACATTTTGTGTCCAGACACTGGTTCAATAGTAAATTTGAATTCCTGCAATGCCAAAGGCCACCTTAATAATCTGTTGTTCTTAGTCTTTGACGATTGCAGGAACGTCAATGGCCCTGTGGTCGGTCTGTAACCGAAACTTTCTTCCAGTCAAGAACCTGGCGAACTTCTCATATGCCCATACAATAGCCAAGCACTCTCACTCAATAGTGGAGTATTTCTCCTGTATATTTGAGAACTTTTTTACTGGCGTATTGTACGGATGTAACCATTTTTTCCTGCAAAAGTACCGCTCCCATTCCTTTGGAATTGGCATCGGTTCTCAAAATAAAGTCTTCTGAGAGGGAGGGTAACAAAAGAATAGGAAATGAGTTGAGGGTGTTCTGAACACACTCTAAAGCCTTGTGGCACTCATCAGACCACACAATACTTTTGTTCTTCGTCCCTTTCTCGTCAATTCAGTCAAAGGGGCCGTCAAGGACGCAAAGTGGTGTACATATCGTCTATAGTAAGACAACAATCCGATGAGTGACCTGATCTGTTTCTTTGTAGTGGGTTTGTGTAAGGATAGAATCTTTTCCACTTTCCTTCCTTCTGGCATCATTTTCTCCACTGAAATAGTGTGACCCAAAACTCGAGAGTTTGAAAACCGGCACGAATTTTGGATGGTCTCGCCGTTAGACCAAAACTTCAGAATTTGGAAAAATACAGCTCGTAAGTTGGAAAGGAGGTCACTCCACGACTTTGCAGCCAACAAAATATCATTTAAAAAAACTGACTGCACCACATTCATGGAGTTTCAGGGCTCGCATCATTCTGGCAAAAGAAACTGGGGCATTTTGCAAGCAAATGGCGTTTTCGTCCATTGGAAAAGTCCAAAAGGTGTTTGAAATGCTGTCTTTTCCTCGTCAGCTTCAACCATTGGGATCTGCCAGTATCCTTTAGTTAAGTCTACTTTCACAACATAATTTCCTTCTGAGAGCTGATACAGTTCTTCAGTGTCTGGAATGGGCTCTGCATCGAACACAGTGATCTTGGTTAGTTTCCTGTAATCGATGCAGAACTGCACCGAGCCATCCGATTTGTCCACCAATACAACTGGTGAGCTGTACGGAGATGTAGAAGGTTCTATGACCTTTAAATCCAGCATTACTTTAATTTCTCTCTCGACAATCTCTTTTTTTGCAAACGGGAGGGGGTTAACGTCTGGTCCGCACTGGTATTTCAGTAGTTAACTGAATACTATGGGGTTCAATTCCTGTCACTGTATCTGGGGTATCTGTCAACACATCCTGAAAGTCTTTCAACATTTCTTTGGGTTGTTGTTCTGTCTGACTTGCAGACAAATCATTCAACAGAACCACATCATCATAGGTTTCACCTGTGATAGACAGAGTAGGAAGGGGTACAACATCATCTGCACTGGTAGATATTAACAATCCTACATTTGCTGTTTTCACAACCTTTGATCTGTCCCTGTACATTACAAATTGGTACAAAATCATCACTGATAATATGTCATGTTGACATCAGTTTTTGACATAGGACATATCCATTCAACTGACTGGTTGATGGCAACATTTGTACGCTCAGCATACTTCTTCAGCATGTTCACGTGGAATACCTTCTCGGTGTTTGCCATTTTATCTTATAATTAACTGCAGAAAGTTTTTCGACCACCTGGAAAGGACCCTTCCACATAACACGAAGTTTGTTGTGTTCATCAGTGAGTAGTACAAGGATTTTATCCCCTACACTGAAGAAACGCGCCTTTGCTTTTCTATCTGCAAAGACCTTGTACACATCTGTTTTTTCTATCAGCTGATGTTGGGCAAGCTCACATGCATCCTTTAAACGATTATGTCAAGTATGTCCGTCTTATTTGTCCATTGTGTCATCAGTAGATCCAAAGGACCCCTTGGTGAGTGTCCGAAAAGAAGTTCGAATGGTGAGAATCCCAGTGTTTCGTCCGGCATTTCCCTGTATCCGAAAAGCAAAGCCGGTATAAAACGATCCCATTCCTGGGGTTCATGCCTTGCTACCTTTCTCAGCATGGACTTTAACGGTCCATTGAATCATTCAACCATGCCATTCGATTGGGATGATATGGCGTGGTTGAAATGGAGGAGATTGACAACAGTCTGTAAACTTCTCTCATGAGGTGGGAAATGAATTGCGTTCCACAATCCGACAGAATTTCGTCTGGAAGACCCACTCTGGAAAAAAATCGCAAGTAGGTCTTCAGCGGCAGACACTGTATCAATTTGCTTCCGTGGAATCGCTTCTGGATACCTTGTTGCTGTATCCGCCAAAGTTAGGATATAGCGATATCCGGAAGAAGACAGTGGGAAAGACCCACACAAGTTCAATAGCTTCCGAAACGGGACGGAAATGAGAGTCATTTTGTGCAAAGGTACACATGGGACGCGACCTTTCTGAGATGTCTTTTGGCAGATGTCACATGAGCGGCATTACTCTGTAACTTGCTTTGTGACACCTGGCCAATAAAACGAATCAAGAACTCTCTTTAATGTCCTTTTGATTCCGCTGTGACCAACGAACAATGCATCATGAGCCGTGTGTGTTACTATCTCTCTAAGTGGCTTTGCAACGACAACTTGTTTGTTGTCCTGTCCAGGTACACACCTGTAGAGAATGTCAGAGTCCAGTATGTACGTTGGTTTGTCCGTTGGTATGTCAGTGACAGTCTGTTTAGCAGCAGAAAGTATTGTCGTCAGCGTCTCGTCTTTTTCCCTGCATTTCTTTTAGATCATCTCTGGGGTAATCTGGAGTTCATCCAGTTTTGAGACTTTTAGCGGCTTTGTAGCCTTTTACTGCTGTATGTTGTCTGATCTGGTACTCACAAGACAAGGAACGAACGATCCTCCAGCACCACCATGTACTGTAGCCATACCTGGCAAATTGCCCAAGATCAAGTCGCAGACTGGTTATCGATAACACAGGCGGTGAGAAAAACGGAGTAGTACGGTGTATCGACCGAAATTTTTGCCAGCGGAAACGTTTCTATCTTGCCTCCAAACGACCTGCACTTTTGGACAGTGTCGAGATACTGATTTTGTAGCATGAAAGATGTTCTTACACCAGCCGTGGTGCACTCAGTGCCTGGCAAAACCGAAACCTGCAATCCGTTGATGGCTCAGGTTTCTAACATAAGTCCATCAACCGATTGATGTGTGGTGCCAAAACAAGGCCTTTTTTCACAATCAGTGGAGACTAATGCGGGTTTTGAATCATTTGGTTTGAAAGGGCAATTCTTTTTTATGTGAAACTTGCCATCGCAAAAGACACATCGCATTGTCTGATCGGCAGCCGACTGATTGTGTGTTACTTTGTGAACTTCGGTTCTGTCCACGAGCTGACCCAAAAGGTCTACACGGTGGTCGTTGTCCACGACCTCTTAACGTTTGCTGAGGATCAACGGGTTTTTCCGGTGGTGAGTACTGGTACTGACGAAAGTCACTTGAACCGCGGAAAGAGCCCTGTCCGTTCTTAGAACAGGTATACCCTTGAGGACCCGGAAATGACCCACGATTCCTTTCCTGTACCCTGCCCCGATGGGATTGTACATGACGCATGAGACTCAAAGATGGAAAATTCTCCTTCCCTAGCCATGCCCTTATCCGGGTGAGAGCGGTGCAATACTGATCAGCCATCTGACACATTTCCTCAACGCTTTCAAATTGCTTTTCTTCAAGGAAAGTGGCCAGATCTTTGTTCACGCTCTGGAAAAGTTGTTCTCTAAGAAGGAGATCTCGCAGTGATTGAAAAGTTTTGCTTGTTTTTGATAAATCGATTCATCGATCTAAGCAATGACTCATGCGAATTTAAAACGACGGAAACGATTCTCCTTTGTCAGGGCGCACAGAACTATAACGTTCACGAAAACGATCGGCAGAACATTGAAATTTCTTGAGGAGTTCTTTCAATTGATCCCAAGTTAAATTTTGTTTCGCCGCGAGTGTGTGGTACAGTGCCAAAGCGCTACCCTTAAACAACGACGCAATATATATATGTCCACTCTTCCTTTGGCCAACCACAAGACGTTGCGTGACTTTCAAATCGGAAAAAGGAAACTATCGATGTCATCCGTTTTTTCCTCGAAAAGCGGTAACTTTGGAGTATATGCTGTTTTTGGTTGAGGCACTCTTGTGGAACTGACTGGCGGAGCTGGTGGAGGTTCTCTCGATGCCTGTAATCATTTAATTTCAGCATCAGTCTCTAATTCTAACCCCCTCAACTTAAATCGACGTTCTTTATCTTCAGATTCTCTCTGTAGTCTTTTTTCTTCAAATTCCCTCTGTAGTCTTTTTTCTTCAGATTCCCTCTGTAGTCTTTTTTCTTCTAACTCTAGTTCTAGTTTTTTTTTTTTTTTTTTTCTCTCTCTCTTAGCCTGTCTGCCCTGTCTATGCATTGTTGCACATAGTTGGTAAGTTTTTTCTCCATCAAAACCCAAGCGTTCCCGCTTGTTGAACATATTTGTCAAAATCATCCTGATGGCTCGGTGCGGTTCTGCATCGATTACAGGAAATTAAACAAGATCCACTGTGTTCGATGCAGAGCCCATCCCAGACATTGAGACCTTCTGTGTCAGCTCTCAGAAGGAAATTATTTTGTGAAAGTAGTAGACTTAACTAAAGGATATTGGCAGATCCCAATGGTTGAAGCTGACAAGGAAAAGACAGCATTTCAAACACCTTTTGGACTTTTTCCAAAGTTTTTGGTCTAAGTGTGCGAGACCATCCAAATTGGTGCCGGTTTCAAACTCTCGAGTTTGTTTTTTGGGTCCACACTATTTCAGTGGAGAAAACCATTTCAGTGGAGAGAAGCAGAAGGAAAGAAAGGGAAAAGATTTTATCCTTACACAAACCCACTGCAAAAGAAACAGGTCAGGTCACTCATCGGATTATTGTCTTACTAGGGACGATGTGTACCCCACTTTGCGTCCCTGACGACCCTTTGACTGAATTGACGAAAGGGATGAAGAACAAAAGTATTGTGTTGTCTGATGAGTGCCAGAAGGCTTTAGAGTGTGTTCAGAACAACCTCAACTCATTTCCTGTTCTTTTGTTACCCTCCCTCTCAGAAGACTTTATTTTGAGAACTGGTACTAGTTCTAAAGGAATGGGAACGGTACTTTTGCAAAAAAATGCTTTGTTACACACCGTACAATACGCCAGTAAAAAGTTCTCAAAAGATACAGGAGAAATACTCCACTATTGAGTGAGAGTGCTTGGCTATTGTATGTGAGAAGTTCGCCAGGTTCTTGACTGGAAGAAAGTTTCGGTTACAGACCGACCACAGGCCATTGACAGATTTGTTGTCACGTGTATGAATATTCATGGGCAAATGTAACTGTCTTAAGGTAAAGACCTATTTCTGCTTTGGTCCTTCTTTATGATCACAGTGTGTTCACATTTGACAGTGAATTGTATGCTACTGGCCCTATTTAAATCAAGTGGTATTTATGCTTAAGTTGCTTTTGAAGTGACTATATGTTTTACAAGCAAAAACTACTTGATGTTGATGTATTACACAGCTATTCTTTGCTTTACTCCTTTGTAAACAATGAAAAAATCATCATGTACTTTGTACTGGTAATGTCTGGTCAGCGGTGAGGACCCCTTGACCAACGTCCTGACAGGTTCGAGTCTTTAGGCCATCTCCTGGGCTAAAACTAATTCTTTCATCCCTCCTCCCAGTGAGTGCATACTCAGGGTTCAAAACACATGACCAGCACCTTATCAGCCCTTATTAAACTATCTGTCAGTGGTCACTTTCACCCAATGACCACCATTGTTTATTTAATGAGTAATCCTCACAATTATTGGGGACGCCCACTACACTAGTCAAGCCACATGAATATTCTTCCTTTTTAGTTGTGGCATGGGGGGAAATGATTCATATCACTAGACTACATGTGATGGAGCGTCACATGCCTTGATGTCAGGCTACGTCACATGACAAAGGGCTTTCCTGAAAAAAGGATGTTAGTTATCAGATCTACTTTAGAATTTTTTTTATGCCAAAATGAAACCAATCTTATTATATTCATCTGAAGTTTGGGACCTTAACCGTTGGAATGCCTAGAAAAGATTCATTTGATTGCATGCAAACGTTTCTTGGGTGTCCCAAGTAAGACACCAAAAACAAAAATGGTATATGGGGAACTGGGAAGGTATCCGTTATATATCAACTCTTATATATGTGCAATGAAATATGGTTTAAGCTGCTTAGAATGGACCAACAAAAAGGCTTCCTCGTCAAGCATACGAAATGCAGTTAACTCTAGATCAAAAAGTAAAGAAATGTTGGGTGACAAACATAAGAGAATTGTTATGCGAGACTGGGTTTCACTTTGTATGGCTACAACAGGGTGTGGGCGATGTTCGCGGATTCTTGGCTATTTTTAGACAAAGACTAGTTTGATATATTTACTCAAGAATGGGCAGGATCTATAAGAGACAGGGAAAGGTACGCGTGTTACAACAAATCGTTTTAAATCTATTTTTGAACGAGATATATATATCTTTGTAACTTGATGTATTGTTTTTAGGGTTGCTCTATCTCATGCTAGACTTAATGTTCTACCTTTGAACAATAATCTTCATAGGTTCAGTGATAATTCTTATGACAAAATGTCCTTTTTGTGTAAATATAATAGAAGATGAATATCATTTGATATACAGTTGCCCACTGTATACAGATTTTCGTGCAGCACTTATATCTAATCTTCTTCATTTACCAATTTGTCCATTCTTTTTCAGGCACATCAGTATCAAAGAACCCTTCCACTTTCAAAATTTATATTTCTGTCAATTCGAAGGAGACAGAGCCTGACTGCTTAAATGATAGTACATGAAAATTTGAAGATAGTAAGAAAATGATTTTTCCCTCATAACTACAAATGCATTCAGGTTTACTAACATCTATATTGTTCGAATAGGAAGTTTCCGAGGAGTTTATCATATACTTATTCATGCTCTTGTTCTTTGTGGTTCGAATCTTATATTTATTTCTTTTTCGAATTTTAAAATGTGCAGGCTCACGTCCCGACCCGTTTCCTCATCCCCTTGTCCCTTTCACCCCCGTCCCCCCTCCCCCGCCCCTCCCCCACCCTTCCCTCAGTCCATCCCTTTTTTCAACTGAATGGTGGCCCGTGGCCGATGTTCAATAAAACATTCTCTCTCTCTCTCTCTCTCTCTCTCTCTCTCTCTACTCCTCTCTCTCTCTCTCTCTCTCTCTCTCTCAAATACCCGCAAATTTGATTGGTCGAGAGCGCGGACCTGTGTGTGTGTGTGTGTGTGTGTGTGTGTGTGTGTGTGTGTGAGTGTGTGTGTGTGAGTGTGTGAGAGAGAGAGAGAGAGAGAGAGAAAGAGAGAGAGAGGAGAGAGTAGCCCTCATCATCTTAATTCTGATTGTATGCGTTAATATCAATTCATGAGCGATTTTAATGCATATATACCAAACGTCTACCTGATTTTTCGAACTATAGTCTGTCATGACGACCGTATGGATATTGTTTTCCACAAGATTTTATATAGGACACTGTCGTACTCCTCCTTTCGACAATATTTACCGTACACATTCGGACCAAAGACATATTGCTTCAGAAATTTTAATTTACGATAGTCTCATTGATTGTATATATTTTAATGCAGGGTTAGTGGAGTAGATGCCAAGAGTTCTCAGTCGAACTGACTAGCTGGCATTCAATCTTGGAGAAAAACAACAGGAAACAGGGCCCAAGTGGCTGCATTCTTCCCATGGAACATCTGCGAGTGATGGTAGGCCTGAAAGACAGGTTTCCACTCCCCTGTAGCATCTCCTGCTGACGACGGAGTGGGAAGTGGCCTGCCTGCTCGTCTGTTGAACAGACAAAAAATACCATTACTCAATACTGAAATGTGAAAAACATATGTGTTGAAACTGTTCCTTTACAACATTTCAAGTGTTATGAACACAAGAGGAGTAAGTAGAAAACGTGGTTTCCACTTGAAAAAAAACACACACACACACACACACACACACACACACCACACACACACACACACACACACACACACACACACCCACACAACGCACGCACACACGCACGCACGCACGCACGCACGCACGCACGCACACGACGCGCACGCACGCACGCACGCACGCACACACGCACGCACGCACGCACGCACGCACGCACAACCACAACACACACACACACACACACACACACACCCACACACACACTTCTCTCCGTCATCTGAAGAAGTGAGTCTGCAGAGATTAAATGAAAAAGATAACTTACTGTAAAAATGAGGGCGTTATATTGCATGTATATGTATAATCCTCTACTAGCCGCATTTTGAGGACTATCGTATTCTCCTGCACAAATACAACCATTCATATTGCCTGTTCTGAGGCTTTTCGGCCAATTCGGAACCGTCATGTGAGATACGGCTGATTGTGTCGGTGCTCCCCTTGGCATCGAAACGATAGATATACTACAATATATACTTCTCCTTCACAACCAAGGGATCGAAATCAGAATCCAACAGCACCCAAAAGCAATCAGTAGGGTAGAAAGGTAAAACAAGAACAAAGCACTGTCTGGAAATGAAACTGGTGAGAAACTAAAATCGTCATGCAAAGAGTTTTAAATGGCTGTGAGAATCTTTGAGTTTTGCTGGAGGATCGTTTCAGGAATACAAGGCAGGTGAAAGGGTAAAAACAGCCAGCACAGTGAGCATTACTGTGTTAATATCCAATTATTGTCTGTCAGGTAAGTGATGGACCAGCTGAGAATTGTGAAAAAAGAGCCCTTATTTGGACCGCCTGAGAAAAGCAGTCTCCCACTGACTGACCAAAGAATAATATGTCATTCAAATTAAAACGGAGAGAAAACAAGTGCATGCTGACAATTCTGTAATCAAGTTATGACTAGACATAAAAAAAGAGATAAAAGAGGGAGGGGGAATGGCTGGTCGCGAGCGAAACAAACCAGGAATGAACAAATAAGGCGCTAGGACTGGAAATATAAAACCCTTCGCGTCGCCAGCAGCATGTGAGGACCATCATACTCATTCTTTAGAACACAACTAAAGGATACAAGGGAGGTAAAAACGTGTCAACAGTCAGAGTGGGTTCAGGTCAATGTTTTAATAACCCTGGCATTGTCAGTAACAAAAGTGCTGACAACAGATAAGTATTACGCAGAAGGGCGTTTCTTTCCCCTGATTTGGATGGCTGATGGCTTGATTGTGCTGGTACTCCTTTAACCATCAAATGGCTATGTTCTATTATTCTATAATCTGTCAGTATTTTCACCACCACAGGTTCAAAAACAGAATCCAAACGGCATCCATTGCACTCAGGAAATGGTTAGAACACACACGCACACACACACACACCACACCACACAACAAACACACACACACACACACACACACCCAACACACACACACACACACATCTATTGTCACACAAATTTGTTTAAAAGACGTTAAAAGTGGAATTAACTACTACTACTACTATACTCTCTCTCCTCTCTCTCTCTCTCTCTCCGCTCTCTCTCTCCTCTCTCTCTGCTCTCTCTCTCTCTCTCCTCTCCTGGCTAAATCTGAATCAAGTTTTTAAACAGGAGAAAAGGACTGTTCCAGTCTTGTGGCCTTTGATAAATCCTGTCTTTGGTTTGGTTGTTTTCGTCTTTTAGAGAGTACAGCCAATCATCATATTTATGGGGTGTGTCTGAATGAAGGTTGTCAGAGAAGAAAGTGGTAAGCCAGTGAAATATAAACATGGAAGGGAAGTTTAGTCAACTGGTTAGAAAGGAAAATACGTCACAACGTGTGATATGAAAAAATACAGTTTAGGTCAATAATGAAAAATCTCTCAGATCTTGGAAGCCTTTTAGCCTTATACACCAAAGGGTGTGAAGTCATGCCACCTGCTGTCTGTGTCACAAAGGCAGACACATGCAGCAACAAAACATCCGACTATTTCACTGGAGTTCACATAACAATCATGTATGACGGGGAAGGGAAGCACTGTAGCGACGTTATCTGTGACATAGTTTTTTTATGGTGGGGGAAGAAACGGGGTGGCAATCACCTTGTTGGCGAACCCACTTCACAACCGTATACTGCAACCTTCACAAGGGCCCCCCAGGGATTAAGCCAACTTCATTGAGGCATCATGCATTGGGGCAATGACCGAGAAGAAAGTTGACATCGTTTTCATCCTACGGATGGGCCTGGAATGCAGCCAGGATAGATGGAGGAAAGGAAAATGAGAGGAAAGCGGGCCGGAGAGTGGTATGCCATGTAAAGACTGCCGTCCAGGAAAAAAATCCATCGAATTTGATGACACAAAGGAGGGTAAAAAACAGAAGAGATGAGAGACGGAGAGATGAGAGGGAGAGAGGGGAGGAGAGAAGCGAGAGAGAGAGAGTAGAGAGAGAGAGAGAGAGAGAGAGAGAGAGAGAGGTGGAAGAATGGGGGAGCTGGATGTGTTGAAGACGTGAACATACTCTATCATCAGTTTCAACTTCCATGAACACGTTCATACCCATGGACCAAACTTCATGTTAACGTGGTGTGTGTCAATATCAAGATAAGTGTTTATTGGATGAATGTGGTGATGGGGTAGAGTGCTACTCGATGGTGTCTTGAACATCCTGGATCAGAAGAGGCATCACAGATCAGTAAACAATTTTCGTAGTACAGTGTCTTCTTTTGATCCCTTATCACGACCTAACACCATTGACTGCTGTTTGTACATTGCTGTTTTGCTGAGGACAGTGCCCGAATGTTGCTATGTATCACTGAGCTGGAGAAAAGGCATGGGGATAATGCTAGTGGGCTGGTCAAAGCACCAGTGTGAGGCCTCCGTGGGTCGACAAGGCGATAACCAGGCACGACAATTTGAGAGACTCTCAGGAGTTGAAAAAGTAAAACATAGAATGTGTTTTTTTTTAGGACTTTTGCTCTTAAAATCCCATCAATCATTTTCAGCCACTGCGAAAATGTCAGAATTTGATTGTGTTAAACGACATGGAAAAAAAGAAAACAAGGAAAAAAGTCCCATTTCTTCAAAACCATTCGTTCACGGAGCAAACGAACCCGGAGATGAAAACAAGGGAGACAGGTTGCAAGGTTTTGGTATGAAAACATGAAAATAGGTGCTAAGGACTTATAATCTTAACGGCTGTTACGGATTTTAAAAAAAAGTCAACCATTCTACATCTGTTTTCCTTGAACCACAAAATTGTGAGAGTGGAAAGCAGGGAGCACATGCAGCACCACAAGGCACGACAAGACACAGAAGGAGAGGACAAGGAACAGCAGCCAGGCAAATCAAGCTGATCAATGTATTTGGTACCCACTAGCTTTATGGAACAAAAATGGTGGCAACTGTTTTCAAACTTTTTAAACCGAAAGTAGAGAGGTGTCAAAAGGAAAAGCAAACATGTCACGAACTGTTCAATATGTTTTGGGCGTGCGCCTATGCTTTGCGTGTTTACACATGTGTGTGTGTGTGTGTGTGTGTTGTGTGGTGTGTGTGTGTGTGTGTGTGTGTGTGTGTGGTGTGGCGCGCCGCGCGCGCGCGCGCGTTCCTCGCGTGCCACGCTTCACGCACGTTATTCGTGTCAACTAGAAGTGGCATCAGTTATACAGGCATCCCATGCAGCCCATCGCCTGATCACTTTGGCCTCACTTGAGAGCGTATTGCAGAGTTCCGAATCCCGTCAGTCCTGAGACCTGAGAACAGTCTTTTTTTTTTTAAAGAGACCTTGGAGAGAGGTCTTCGGGTGTGGCCCGCGACCAGCCGGTAAGGTTTGGGTCCTCCGAGCCTCGTTGTGACGCTAGTTTGTGTCTGCGGTGAGGTCGTGGGTTGTCCAGAGCCTTTATTGTCCTCAGAGCTCACTCCACAATTTGGCCTTTTTAAACCCTGTTCTTCTGCGTTTGAAACTATCCATCCCCAGTCCTCCACTGTCCCCGTCATCATCACCAGCCATTCCTTCACGCAAGTTACATCCCTCTGGAGACTGCGCGGCCCGTGGAACTTCCATCCTCATACCCACTTCTGACGCCCCCAAGTTCAACAGTTCTTCTCTGCGCTCGCAGGGCTAACATTGCCGTGCCTTTGGCTACCATCCCCCACAGTGCCGCCATTTAAAACCCTTTCCACGGGCGGCGGGTGCTTTAGGATTTTGAACTCTTTTGTTTCGTGGTGCTTTTTGTTTGTTCTTATTTTTTTCACAACCCTGTCCTAATAGTTATAAGAATTCATATCTGGTAACTCATCATACTCATCCTCTATCCCCATCCTCCTCATCATATGCGTTTTTGATTAGTGGTTTCGTGTGATTCTATTTTTGTGTGATTTGTGCATGGAAGTGTCATTAAATGTTTGAAATGGAACTGTGTTAAGTGGCTTAGTGGTAGAGTACGAGTGGGAAAAGGGTGCTGGATCTTGGTTTCCCTGGGCACTAGGCCTGCGTTACAAAAACAAGAAATGCACGGAACATGAAACTCATCGGAATTCGTCCCTCGGTTACCTACGATAAAAAGGGGATATTAGAACTCATCCCCATTCATGTTCACAGGACGATGTTTACGTTTATTTTGGACACTGGTTGATGCTAGATGGTGTGCCATTTTGGGTGGCGATATTTTTTTCTTTTTTTCTTATTCCCTAAAACCCTCAACTTTACTTTGAGTCATGCAATGGCCTAATGAGTCTGTGTTGTGGAAGTTTGTTCCTATGTTTCTAAAGTTATTAAGCCTTTGTCTTTTGGCATATAGGAGATCAACTAAGGTTTTGGCGTACTGTTTGTTGTGTGCTTTTCATCATGCCTCCTCCTAATTCACCAAGCACTAATCCAGCTGCAGCACACTGAAGAAACGCTGTGTCAGTATTTGAGGGCATCTTGACGGTGGACCTATTGTCATCATCAAGTAAATTAATCTACTTTTTTGACCATCCTGTGGTCACACCTTTTATTTTTTTTTTTTTTGAACAACAAAAGTCCGCTTTAAAAATCACTCTATATCAGCTGAAGTCACATTTCACACTGGGCAGCATTAAGAAACTGCCATCCTGCCTTCATTGTTTGTTTGACTTTCTTAAGGTACAGCTACGGGGCATTAACATCCAGATAGCACAGCATAAGGGGATCACCCAATAACATGAACAAGCGACCAATATAAAGTACGATGGAGCCAGAGAAATAATAATCAATGAGAGTACACCTACGACTTGTATATCTTGCTGTTCCAGACTGCAGGGGTGTTTCATACAGGGTAATATGTTCCCAAGGTATCCTGAGGTCTAAAGTCTTTCAGTGCGTCTTCCTCGTACCTTGCGAGAGATCTGCCAGGTACTGCATCAGGAACCCTACGCCTAAGCAGGCCACACGGCAGAAATTAAATTATTCTGCCGACTTCCATGCTGAAGACAAGTCCCTCCCATCATTAACAGACTCTGATGAATAGGGAACTCAGTAACTCCATCCTCTTCAAGCCATATAAGTTGGACATTGTGTTCCTCGCTTGGACCCTATGTCTTTCAGTTGAGTGTAACAGACCTGTCACCATTGTGTCGTACTTTTGATTCTTGGTCATGCCACTTGAATGTATGACTGCCACTTTTGTCCTTCCTAGGAATTCACGTCTTGGCACTTGATGTTGTAGATGGGCCACCTTTGTTTATACTTGGACTCTTTGTCTTTGCTATTTGGATGCAGCGATATGCAACCACTGGCTTTCCTCAGACTCTTTTTGCCTACCACTTGATGTAGCAGACCGCCACCTTTTGTCTTTGCTTGGACTCTTTGTATTGCCACTTGATGTAGACACTTCCACACAAGAAGTACTAACAAGTCTTTTCTCAGCTCTCAGACATGCTTTCAGTAGGTGTTCCAGTCTTTGAGGAGTGGCAGAGCAGTGAGAATCATTGCTCTGGTACACAACAGTGTCAGAGGAAAGACTGAAGTTTTAATTTCCCCAGTTTATTTGTGGGCTTGGATAGACAGCACAGAACTTTTCAATTTCATATTCTCTCACGTCAGGGCGTTTGAAAGCAATTGTGTGTGTACTACAAAGCAGACCTTTGTGGTCGGTGATGACAACAGGTTGACAAGATGTAGCATTGGTGGTCTGTAAGGAAAGGCTGAACATGGCGTCTGCCCTGCGGAGCTAAATAGTGAGGCCAGAACGTGTTGTCATGCACTGGAAGTCCTTGTGGATGTGTGCACCGAGTGCACAGTGGTCCCAAAGAGGAAGTCATATTCGCATGTTCCTCAAACACTCATCATTCCATTCCTCCTGAATAATGCCGCAGGTTAAAATTATTTTGCCATCCGGCATGAAACCGTGACCAATAAACCACCCCTTCTTTCTTCCCTCCTCTGTCCGATCTGGCTCCTTTCCTCCCGCCCTCCCCCAATGGGATTCTATTAGTCTTTTTTCTCTCTACAAAAGAAGATTCGGGCTGAAGGCTTTGACCCCAAACACAGACTGTTTTTCACCCCACAATATTTCACTGGGAATGATCCGATTTACAACTCCTTTGCTTTGTGACCTGTGTCAGGGTATCAACAGGCGCACCACGTGCATCATCGGTTGGTCTCGGCACTTCTGTGGAGGTGGAAGGATAGGTATGAATATGTACGTGTTGTCCATGTTTTCATTACTCCAAAAGCGACTGAGATTAAGAACGAGGGCGTTTATGAGGGGTGATGATTCTGTTGATGGATGACCCGTGAGCGCTTTTCATTGAAACCAGCAGTGAATCCTTTATATATCATACAAAATGCTTTGAAAATTAATTCCTCTCGATAGATATACAACAATGGAAGGATCCATAAAGTCTTGCCGAACAAGGGCGTCAGACTATTTTTGAAAACTTTCCTCATTCCCCTAAATGTGAAGGAGGAAACGCAT
>JADBJO010013546.1:35000-51894 GCA_016801955.1 Conus betulinus | reverse complement strand
TGTGTGTGTGGGGTTGTGTGTGTGTGGGGGGCTCCGTGTCTCTCCATCTACTTGTCTGTGGGTCTGTCTTTATGTCTGTCTGTGGGTCTGTCCTGGTGTCTGTCTGTGGGTCTGCCCTTGTGTCTGTCTGTGGGTCTGTCCTGGTGTCAGTCTGTGGGTCTGTCCTTGTGTCTGTCTGTGGGTCTGTCCTGGTGTCTATCTATGAGTGTGTCCACGTTTGCTTACCTCCTGGATTCCTGCAGCTCCCCAAATGAACACTGGACGTTTCTTTTTAGTTGTTGTTTTTCTTCCGAGCGACTTTCAAAACTGGCATATTGAAAAGCACTTTTTTTCCTAGATAGGACATCACTTTCTCTGTTTGTCCTATCTAGGAAAAAAAGTGCTTTATATATATATATATATATATATATATATATATATTTTTTTTTTTTTTTTTCATACATACATAGAGAAATTTGGCGTTTTAGAATCCAGACCCTCCCCAACAACGTACGGTGCTAGTCTTTCCTGTGAACCTTTCAAAGACAATGACGGATTCCGGTTCTCTCAACATTGACTCTCGTGCCGTCGCCTTGACCTCCTACCTACGAGGCGCTTATCACTACCCGCTGAGACAGGTCGGCGTTGCTTGACGTCAGTCCGGTTGGACACGTCGGTGTTGTGTGACGTCAATCCGGTGAGACGGGTGATGTGACGTCAGACCGGTGGGACGGATCGGCGTTGTGTGACGTCAGTCCTGTTGGACAGGTCGGCGTTGTGTGACGTGAGTCCGGTTGGACAGGTCGATGTTGTGTGACGTCAATCCGGTGAGACGGGTTTTGTGACGTCACCCCGGTGGGACGGATGGTCGTTGTGTGACGTGAGTCCGGTTGGACAGGTCGATGTTGTGTGACGTCAATCCAGCTCCCATCCTCTTCAACTGCTGCCACGAACAAAATTGGTGTCTATTGTTTCTCCTAACTCTCCCAGAGCAGAATGGATGTCTATTGTTCTCCTAACTCTGCCTGAGCAGAATGGATGCCTGTTGTTTCCCCTAACTCTCCCTGAGCAGAATGGATGTCTATTGTTTCGCCTAACTCTCCCTGAGCAGAATGGATGTCTATTGTTTCCCCTAACTCTCCCTGAGCAGAATGGATGCCTGTTGTTTCTCCTAACTCTCCCTGAGCAGAATGGATGTCTATTGTTTCCCCTAACTCTCCCTGAGCAGAATGGATGTCTATTGTTTCCCCTAACTCTCCCTGAGCAGAATGGATGCCTGTTGTTTCTCCTAACTCTCCCTGAGCAGAATGGATGTCTGTTGTTTCCCCTAACTCTCCCTGAGCAGAATGGATGCCTGTTGTTTCCCCTAACTCTCCCTGAGCAGAATGGATGTCTGTTGTTTCTCCTAACTCTCCCTGAGCAGATTGGATGCCTGTTGTTTCCCCTAACTCTCCCTGAGCAGAATGGATGCCTGTTGTTTCGCCTAAATCTCCCTGAGCAGAATGGATGTCTGTTGTTTCTCCTAACTCTCCCTGAGCAGAATGGATGTCTATTGTTTCCCCTAACTCTCCCTGAGCAGAATGGATGCCTGTTGTTTCTCCTAACTCTAACTGAATACAGTGGATGTCTATTGTTTCGCCTAATACTGTTTCGCCAACCCTTTGATCTTGGCGGCGTTAGCCCTTCCCGCCAGCTCCTCTGCTGACGCTTCTCCCACAGGACGCTAGTCGTTTCGCTGTTACATGGCCTGGCTGACCATCATCACTGACTGACCATCATCACTGACTGACCATCATCACTGACTGACCATCATCACAGACTAGCCATCATCACCGACTGACCAGGGCCATTATCACTGACCAGGGCCATCATCACTGACTGACCAGAGCCATCATCACAGACTGACCATTGTCACTGACTGACCATCATCGCTGACTGACCGTCATCACTGACTGATCATCATCACTGACTGACCATCATCACTGACAGACCATTATCACTGGTCATAATCACTGACTGACCAGGGCCATCATCACTGACTGACCATCATCACAGACTGACCATCATCACTGACAGACCATTATCACTGGTCATAATCACTGACTGACCAGGGCCATCATCACTGACTGACCATCATCACAGACTGACCATCATCACTGACTGACCATTATCACTGACTGACCATTATCACTGACTGACCATCATCACTGACTGACCAGGGCCATTATCACTGACTGACCAGGGACATCATCACTGACTGACCAGGGACATCATCACTGACTGACCATCATCACTGACTGACCATCATCACTGACTGACCAGGACATCATCACTGACAGACCATCATCACTGACTGACCAGGGCCATTGTCACTGACTGACCAGGGACATCATCACTGACTGACCAGGGACATCATCACTGACTGACCAGGGCCATTGTCACTGACTGACCATCATCACTGACTGGCCAGGGCCATTATCACTGACTGACCAGGGCCATCATCACTGACTGACCATCATCTCTGACTGGCCATCATCACTGACTGACCATCGTCTCTGACTGACCATCATCTCTGACTGGCCATCATCACTGACTGACCATCGTCTCTGACTGACCATCATCTCTGACTGGCCATCATCACTGACTGGCCATCATCACTGACTGACCATCGTCTCTGACTGACCATCATCTCTGACTGGCCATCATCACTGACTGACCATCGTCTCTGACTGACCATCATCTCTGACTGGCCATCATCACTGACCGACCATCATGACTGACCAGGGTCATCATCACTGACTGACCAGGGCCATCATCACTGACTGACCATTATCACAGACTGACCAGGGCCATCATCACTGACTGACCATTATCACAGACTGACCAGGGCCATCATCACCGACTGACCATCATCACTGACTGACCAGGGCCATCATCACTGACTGACCAGGGCCATCATCACTGACTGACCAGGGCCATCATCACTGACTGACCATCATCACTGACTGACCAGGGCCATCATCACTGACTGACCATCATCACTGACTGACCATCATCACTGACTGACCAGGGTCATCATCACCGACTGACCAGGGCCATCATCACCGACTGACCAGGGCCATCATCACTGACTGACCATCATCACTGACTGACCAGGGTCATCATCACCGACTGACCAGGGCCATCATCACTGACTGACCATCATCACTGACTGACCAGGGCCATCATCACTGACTGACCAGGGCCATCATCACTCATCACTGACTGACCAGGGCCATCATCACTGACTGACCATCATCACTGAATGACCATCATCACTGACTGACCAGGGTCATCATCACCGACTGACCAGGGCCATCATCACTGACTGACCAGGGCCATCCTCACTGACTGACCATCATCACTGACTGACCAGGGCCATCATCACTGACTGACCATCATCACTGACTGACCATCATCACTGACTGACCAGGGCCATCATCACTGACTGACCAGGGACATCATCACTGACTGACCATCATCACTGACTGACCATCATCACTGACTGACCAGGGACATCATCACTGACTGACCATCATCACTGACTGACCATCATCACCGACTGACCAGGGACATCATCACTGACTGACCATCATCACTGACTGACCATCATCACTGACTGACCAGGGCCATCATCACTGACTGACCAGGGCCATCATCACTGACTGACCATCATCACTGACTGACCAGGGCCATCATCACTGACTGACCAGGGCCATCATCACTGACTGACCATCATCACTGACTGACCATCATCACTGACTGACCAGGGCCATCATCACTGACTGACCAGGTCATCATCACTGACTGACCATCATCACTGACTGACCAGGGTCATCATCACTGACTGACCATCATCACTGACTGACCAGGGTCATCATCACTGACTGACTGACCATCATCACTGACTGACCAGGGCCATCATCACTGACTGACCAGGGCCATCATCACTGACTGACCATCATCACTGACTGACCAGGGCCATCATCACTGACTGACCAGGGCCATCATCATCGCTGACTGACCATCATCACTGACTGACCAGGGCCATCATCACTGACTGACCAGGGACATCATCACTGACTGACCATCATCACTGACTGACCAGGGCCATCATCGCTGACTGACCATCATCACATGACTGACCATCATCACTGACTGACCAGGGCCATTATCACTGACTGACCATCATCACTGACTGACCAGGGCCATCATCACTGACTCACTGACTGACCAGGGCCATCATCACTGACTGACCATCATCACTGACTGACCAGGGCCATCATCACTGACTGACCATCACCACTGACTGACCAGGGCATTATCACTGACTGACCATCATCACTGACTGACCAGGGCCATCATCACTGACTGACCATCATCACTGACTGACCAGGGCCATCATCACTGACTGACCATCATCACTGACTGACCAGGGCCATTATCACTGACTGACCATCATCACTGACTGACCAGGGCCATTATCACTGACTGACCATCATCACTGACTGACCAGGGCCATTATCACTGACTGACCATCATCACTGACTGACCAGGGCATTATCACTGACTGACCATCATCACTGACTGACCAGGGCCATTATCACTGACTGACCATCATCACTGACTGACCAGGGCCATCATCACTGACTGACCATCATCATCACTGACTGACCATCATCACTGACTGACCATCATCACTGACTGACCAGGGTCATCATCACTGACTGACCAGGGTCACTGACTGACCATCATCACTGACTGACCATCATCACTGACTGACCATCATCACTGACTGACCAGGGCATCATCACAGACTGACCATCATCACTGACTGACCATCATCACTGACTGACCAGGGCCATCATCACAGACTGACCATCATCACTGACTGACCATCATCACTGACTGACCAGGGCCATCATCACTGACTGACCATCATCACTGACTGACCATCATCACTGACTGACCAGGGCCATCATCACTGACTGACCATCATCACTGACTGACCAGGGCCATCATCACTGACTGACCATCATCACTGACTGACCAGGGCCATCATCACTGACTGACCATCATCACTGACTGACCATCATCACTGACTGACCAGGGCCATCATCACTGACTGACCATCATCACTGACTGACCATCATCACTGACTGACCAGGGCCATCATCACTGACTGACCATCATCACTGACTGACCAGGGCCATCATCACTGACTGACCATCATCACTGACTGACCATCATCACTGACTGACCAGGGCCATCATCACTGACTGACCATCATCACTGACTGACCATCATCACTGACTGACCAGGGCCATCTCACTGACTGACCATCATCACTGACTGACCAGGGACATCATCACTGACTGACCATCATCACTGACTGACCAGGGACATCATCACTGACTGACCATCATCACTGACTGACCAGGGACATCATCACTGACTGACCATCATCACTGACTGACCAGGGCCATCATCACTGACTGACCATCATCACTGACTGACCATCATCACTGACTGACCATCATCACTGACTGACCAGGGCCATCATCACTGACTGACCATCATCACTGACTGACCAGGGACATCATCACTGACTGACCATCATCACTGACTGACCAGGGCCATCATCACTGACTGACCATCATCACTGACTGACCATCATCACTGACTGACATCACTGACTGACCATCATCACTGACTGACCATCATCACTGACTGACCATCATCACTGACTGACCAGGGCCATCATCACTGACTGACCATCATCACTGACTGACCAGGGTCATCATCACTGACTGACCAGGGCCATCATCACTGACTGACCATCATCACTGACTGACCATTGTCACTGACTGACCATCATCACTGACTGACCATCATCACTGACTGACCAGGGCCATCATCACTGACTGACCATCATCACTGACTGACCATCATCACTGACTGACTGACATCATCACTGACTGACCAGGGCCATCATCACTGACTGACCATCATCACTGACTGACCATCATCACCGACTGACCAGGGCCATCATCACTGACTGACCAGGGCCATCATCACTGACTGACCAGGGCCATCATCACTGACTGACCATCATCACTGACTGACCATCATCACTGACTGACCAGGGCCATCATCACTGACTGACCAGGGCCATCATCACTGACTGACCATCATCACTGACTGACCAGGGTCATCATCACTGACTGACCAGGGCCATCATCACTGACTGACCAGGGCCATCATCACTGACTGACCATCATCACTGACTGACCATCATCACTGACTGACCAGGGCCATCATCACTGACTGACCCAGGGCCATCATCACTGACTGACATCATCACTGACTGACCATCATCACTGACTGACCATCATCACTGACTGACCAGGGCCATCATCACTGACTGACCAGGGCCATCATCACTGACTGACCATCATCACTGACTGACCAGGGCCATCATCACTGACTGACCAGGGCCATCATCACTGACTGACCATCATCACTGACTGACCATCATCACTGACTGACCAGGGTCATCATCACTGACTGACCAGGGCCATCATCACTGACTGACCAGGGCCATCATCACTGACTGACCAGGGCCATCATCACTGACTGACCATCATCACTGACTGACCATCATCACTGACTGACCAGGGCCATCATCACTGACTGACCAGGGCCATCATCACTGACTGACCATCATCACTGACTGACCATCATCACTGACTGACCAGGGCCATCATCACTGACTGACCATCATCACTGACTGACCAGGCCATCATCACTGACTGACCATCATCACTGACTGACCATCATCACTGACTGACCAGGGCCATCATCACTGACTGACCAGGGGCCATCATCACTGACTGACCATCATCACTGACTGACCAGGACCATCATCACTGACTGACCATCATCACTGACTGACCAGGGCCATCATCACTGACTGACCATCATCACTGACTGACCATCATCACTGACTGACCAGGGTCATCATCACTGACTGACCAGGGCCATCATCACTGACTGACCATCATCACTGACTGACCAGGCCCATCATCACAGACTGACCAGGGCCATCATCACTGACTGACCATCATCACTGACTGACCATCATCACTGACTGACCAGGGCCATCATCACTGACTGACCAGGGCCATCATCACTGACTGACCATCATCACTGACTGACCAGGGCCATCATCACTGACTGACCAGGGCCATCATCACTGACTGACCAGGGCCATCATCACTGACTGACCATCATCACTCACTGACTGACCATCATCACTGACTGACCAGGGCCATCATCACTGACTGACCAGGGCCATCATCACTGACTGACCATCATCACTGACTGACCATCATCACTGACTGACCAGGGTCATCATCACTGACTGACCAGGGCCATCATCACTGACTGACCAGGGCCATCATCACTGACTGACTGACCAGGGTCATCATCACTGACTGACCAGGGCCATCATCACTGACTGACCAGGGCCATCATCACTGACTGACCAGGGCCATCATCACACTGACTGACCATCATCACTGACTGACCAGGGCCATCATCACTGACTGACCAGGGCCATCATCACTGACTGACCATCATCACTGACTGACCATCATCACTGACTGACCAGGGCCATCATCACTGACTGACCATCATCACTGACTGACCAGGGCCATCATCACTGACTGACCATCATCACTGACTGACCATCATCACTGACTGACCAGGGCCATCATCACTGACTGACCAGGGCCATCATCACTGACTGACCATCATCACTGACTGACCAGGACCATCATCACTGACTGACCATCATCACTGACTGACCAGGGCCATCATCACTGACTGACCATCATCACTGACTGACCATCATCACTGACTGACCAGGGTCATCATCACTGACTGACCAGGGCCATCATCACTGACTGACCATCATCACTGACTGACCAGGGCCATCATCACAGACTGACCAGGGCCATCATCACTGACTGACCATCATCACTGACTGACCATCATCACTGACTGACCAGGGCCATCATCACTGACTGACCAGGGCCATCATCACTGACTGACCATCATCACTGACTGACCAGGGCCATCATCACTGACTGACCAGGGCCATCATCACTGACTGACCATCATCACTGACTGACCATCATCACAGACTGACCATCATCATCACTGACTGACCAGGGTCATCATCACTGACTGACCATCATCTCTGACTGACCATCATCACTGACTGACCAGGGCCATCATCACTGACTGACCAGGGCCATCATCACTGACTGACCATCATCACTGACTGACCAGGCCATCATCACTGACTGACCATCATCACTGACTGACCATCATCACTGACTGACCATCATCACTGACTGACCAGGGTCATCATCACTGACTGACCATCATCACTGACTGACCATCATCACTGACTGACCATCATCACTGACTGACCAGGGTCATCGCTGCAAGAATGCGTCTGAAATCCCTGACTTTTTTCTTTTCTTTTCTTTTGTGGTAAGCGACGTGATCAAAGTGTTGTGTTCAGTGGCCAGTGTGAAGGTTGTTGCCGACCTGTTTCATGGTCCATGGCTCTAGTGTTGTGTTCAGTGGCCAGTGTGAAGGTTGTGCCGACCTGTTTCATGGTCCATGGCTCTAGTGTTGTGTTCAGTGGCCAGTGTGAAGGTTGTTGCTGACCCTGTTTCATGGTCCATGGCTCTAGTGTTGTGTTCAGTGGCCCAGTGTGAAGGTTGTTGCTGACCTGTTTCATGGTCCATGGCTCTAGTGTTGTGTTCAGTGGCCAGTGTGAAGGTTGTTGCTGACCTGTTTCATGGTCCATGGCTCTAGTGTTCTGTTCAGTGGCCAGTGTGAAGCTTCTTGCCGACCTGTTTCATGGTCCATGGCTCGTGCTGTGAAAGCTTTAGCGCATGTGGGTAAATGACAATCGATTATCATTCATAAATCACACGACCACCAGGAGTTGACAGCGTTGGTGTTCACAGACTGGAACCTCACTGGTCGGAACTGGTCGGAATCCACTGACGATGCTTTATTAGTAAACAAATAACAGTGTAGAATTTTCCCCCCTTTTTTGTAATTGAATGAATACACGTTCCACTGATTGAGCTTTTGAACACACACACACACACGCACGCACGCACGCACGCACGCACGCAGATAAAAAAAAAAAATAACTTTTTGTAGAAATGCTGTATTTGCTTTGCTTGTCCTATTGCGGTCCTGTGACTATGAGGGCACCATACACAAACCAACCAAGGTGTTTCCTATTACAGTCCTGTGACTGTGAGGGCACCATACACAAACCAACCAAGGTGTGTCCTATTGCATTCTGTGACTGTTAGGGCACCATACACAAACCAAGGTGTGTCCTATTGCAGTCCTGTGACTGTGAGGGCACCACACACAAACCAATGTATGCCCTGTTGCAGTCCTATGACTGTGAGGGCACCATACACAAACCAACCAAAGTGTGTCCTATTGCAGTCCTATGACTGTGAGGGCACCATACACAAACCAAGGTGTGGTATGTTCTGTTGCAGTCCTATGGCTGTGAGGGCACCATACACAAACTAACCAAAGTGTGCCCTGTTCCAGTCCTATGACTGTGAGTTCACCATACACAAGCCAGCCAAGGTGTTTTCTATTGCAGTCCTGTGACTGTGAGGGCACCATACACAAACCAACCAAGGTGTGTCCTATTGCGGTCCTATGACTGTGAGTACACCATACACAAACCAACCAGAGTGTGTCCTATTGCAGTCCTGTGACTGTTAGGCACATACACAGCAAACCAAGGTTGACCTATTGCAGTCCTGTGACTGTTAGGCACATACACAGCAAACCAAGGTGTGTCCTATTGCAGTCCTGTGACTGTTAGGCACATACACAGCAAACCAAGGTGTGACCTATTGCAGTCCTGTGAGTGTGAGGGCACCATACACAAACCAAGGTGTGTCATGTTCCAGTTCTGTGACTGTGAGGGTACATACACAAACCAAGGTGTGTCCTATTGCAGTCCTATGACTGTGAGGGCACCATACACAAACCAAGGTGTGTCCTATTGCAGTCCTGTGACTGTGAGGGCACCATACACAAACCAACCAAGGTGTGTCCTATTGCAGTCGTATGACTGTTAGGGCACTATACATACACGAACCAAGGTGTGTCCTATCGTAGTGCTATGACTGTGAGGGCACCACACACAACAAACCAAGGTGTATCCTATTGCAGTCCTATGACTGTGAGGGCACCATACACAGCAAACCAAGGTGTGGTATGTCCTATTGCAGTCCTATGACTGTGTGAGGGCACCATACACAAACCAATCAAGGTGTGTCCTATTGAAGTCCTGTGACTCTGAGGGCACCATACACAAACCAACCAAGGTGTGTCCTATTGCAGTCCTGTGACTGTAAGGGCACCACACACACAACAAACCAAGGTGTGACCTATTGCAATCCTGTGACTGTGAGGGCACCATACACAACAAACCATAATGTGTCCTATTGCAGTCCTATGACTGTGAGGGCACCATACACAGCAAACCAAGGTGTCCTATTGCAGTCCTATGACGTTAGGGCGCCATACATAAACCAACCAAGGTGTGTCCTATGCAGTCCTATGACTGTGAGGGCACCATACGTAAACCAACCAAGGTGTGTCCTATTGCAGTCCTATGACGTTGAGGGCACCATACATAAACCAACCAAGGTGTGTCCTATTGCAGTCCTATGGCGTTGAGGGCACCATACATAAACCAACCAAGGTGTTTCCTATTGCAGTCCTATGACTGTGAGGGCACCATACGTAAACCAACCAAGGTGTGTCCTATTGCAGTTCTGTGACTGCGCACGCACGCACGCACACGTTCTTTTTCTCTCTCTCCCTGTCTCTGTTTAACTCACCAAGCAGCCGCCAACTTCTTACCAACTTTTTCGTCTATATCCATCAATCTCCTTACCTAGCTAGCTGCCTATCCATGTCCCCATCTGTCTATGTCCCTACCTCTCCATGTCCCTACCTCTCCATGTCCCTACCTATCCATGTCCCTACCTCTCCATGTCCCTACCTATCCATGTCCCTATCACTCCATGTCCTCACCTATCCATGTCCCTATCACTCCATGTCCCTACCTATCCATGTCCCTACCTCTCCATGTCCCTACCTATCCATGTCCCTATCACTCCATGTCCTCACCTATCCATGTCCCTATCACTCCATGTCCCTACCTATCCATGTCCCTACCTCTCCATGTCCCTACCTATCCATGTCCCTATCACTCCATGTCCCTACCTATCCATGTCCCCACTTATCCATGTCCCCACCTATCCATGTCCCTATCACTCCATATCCCTACCTCTCCATGTCCCTACCCCCACTCTCCATGTCCCCACCTATCCATGTCCCCACCTATCCATGGCCCTATATCTCCATGTCCCTATCTATCCATGTCCCTACCTATCCATGTCCCTACATTTCCATGTCCCTACCTATCCATGTCCCTGCATATCCATGTCCCTACCTATCCATGTCCCTACATTTCCATGTCCCTACCTATCCCATGTCCCTACATATCCATGTCCCTACCTATCCATGTCCTACATATCCATGTCCCTACCTATTCATGTCCCCACTTGTCCATGTCCCCACTGCCAGCATGCCGCTGTGGGGGTTTCAGGCATAACCACAAGGAGATGGAGAAGAGGCACAGGGCAAGATGAACACTACAGCAGTGTGTTGTATTGGGGGGGGGGGGGGGGGCGTCACAGTGAGATGAGAAGAGGCACAGGAACAAGATGAAACACTACAGCGGTGTGATGTATTGGGGGGGGGGGGTTCACAGTGAGATGAGAAGAGGCACAGGAACAAGATGAACACTACAGCGGTGTGATGTATTGGGGGGGGGGGGGGGGGTGTTCACAGTGAGATGGAGAAGAGGCACAGGAACAAGATGAACACTACAGCGGTGTGTTGTATTGGGGGGGGGGGGGTGTTCACAGTGAGATGAGAAGAGGCACAGGAACAAGATGAACACTACAGCGGTGTGATGTATTGGGGGGGGGGGGGGGGGGGGGGCGTCACAGTGAGATGAGAAGAGGCACAGGAACAAGATGAACACTACAGCGGTGTGATGTATTGGGGGGGGGGGGGTTCACAGTGAGATGGAGAAGAGGCACAGGAACAAGATGAACACTACAGCGGTGTGATGTATTGGGGGGGGGGGGGGGGTGTTCACAGTGAGATGGAGAAGAGGCACAGGGCAAGATGAACACTACAGCAGTGTGTTGTATTGGGGGGGGGGGGGGGGGGGGGTCACAGTGAGATGGAGAAGAGGCACAGGAACAAGATGAACGCTACAGCGGTGTGATGTATTGTGGGGGGTTTTCACCGTGAGATGGAGAAGTGGCACAGGAACAAGATGAACACTACAGCAGTGTGTTGTATTGGGTGGGTGGGTGCGTGGGGGGGGGGGGGGGGGGGGGGGGGGGGGGGGGGGTGTTTTCACAGTGAGATGAGAGAAGAGGCACAGGAACAAGATGAACACTACAGCGGTGTGTTGTATTGAGGGGGGGGGGGGGGGGGGGGGGGGGGCAGAACCAGAACCAGTGAGATGGAGAAGAGGCGCAGGGACGAGATGAACATTACAGCGGTGTGTTGTATTGTGGGGATTTTCACAGTGAGATGGAGAAGAGGCACAGGGACGAGATGAACATTACAGCGGTGTGTTGTATTGTGGGGATTTTCACAGTGAGATGGAGAAGAGGCGCAGGGACGAGATGAACATTATAGCGGTGTGTTGTATTGTGGGGTTTTTCACAGTGAGATGGAGAAGAGGCGCAGGTCCAAGATGAACACTGCATCGGTGTGTTGTATTGTGAGGGTTTCAGGCAGAACCACAGTGAGATCGAGAAGAGCCGCAGGGACAAGATGAACACTACAGCGTGTGTTGTATTGGGGGGGGGGGGGGGGGGGGGGGGGTTCAGGCAGAACCAGAGTGAGATGGAGAAGAGGCGTATTGACGAGATGAACATTACAGCGGTGTGTTGCATTGTGGGGGTTTTCACAGTGAGATGGAGAAGAGGCACAGGAACAAGATGAACACTACATCGGTGTGTTGTATTGTGGGGTTTTCAGGCAGAACCACAGTGAGATCGAGAAGAGGCGCAGGGACAAGATGAACACCTACATCGGGGAGTTGTCGGCCCTGATCCCCATGTGCAGCGCCATGAACCGGAAGCTGGACAAGCTGACCGTGCTGCGCATGGCCGTGCAGCACATGAAGTCCGTCGGGGTGAGTTGGTCAGTCTGTCTGCCCCTACACCTGTCTGTCTGTCTGTCTGTCTGTCTGTCTGTCTGTTTGGCTGTGTGGCACGTGAAGTCCATCCGGGGTGAGTCTGCCTGTCGGTCTGTTCCTACACCTGCCTGTCTGTCAGTCTGCTGCAAGGGAGACAAACAAAGGGTTCATCTGTGTTTCCCACCCTTCCCTTCCCATAGTTATCTCTCTCTCTCTCTCTCTCTCTGTCTCTGTCTCTCTCTCCCCTTCTGTCTTTCTTTTTCTCTGTCTATAGTCTGTGTGTAATAGCAGCAGCAGCAACAGCAGCAGTAATAGTAGTAGTAGTAGTAGTAGTGGTGGTGGTGGTGATGGTAATAGTAGTAGTAATCGTAGTAGTAGTCGTAGCGTAGTACTCTCATTTTTACATCTTTTGACAAAAAATATGTGATATTACGACTCTCTCTCTCTCTCTCTCTCTCTCTCTCTCTCTCTCTCTCTCTCTCTCTCTCTCTCTCTCTCCCTTCCTCCCCCTCTCTCTCTCTCCCTTTCTCTCTCTCTCTCTCGGTGTGCGTGTGTGCGCGCGCGGGCGGGCGCGCGTGTGTATGTGTATGTGTGTGTGTGTGTGTGTGTGTGTGTGTGTGTGTGTGTGTGTGAGCTATCTGACTTCTGACATGGTTTCTGCAGATAGCACAGAGGGCAGATGTTTGTTTGTGTGGGCAGTGATACATCGGTTGCCGTAGAAGGCTGCTGCTTTTGTCTGTCCCTATTTTGTATTACTTCGGCTCTGTGTGTGTGTGTGTGTGTGTGTGTGTGTGTGTGTGTGTGTGTGTGTGTGTGTGTGTGCAGGCTCCAGCAAGATGTGCTCGGAAGTCAGTCACAAGCCCTCCTTCATCACGGACGACGAGCTCAAGCATCTGATCCTGAACGTCAGTGACCGTTCTGTGAGTCTGGGCACTGGGGCTCTTCTCTTTTGCACTTTAAGTTCACAGCTAGACTTAAACCACTGAAAGTGTGGTAAGAAGGTATCTGGATGTCTATTGTATATTTGTAAATGGAAAAAAGGAAAGAAGATCAAAAGCCTCGCCTGACATAGAATTAATATGAACTCCAAATAAGATGATTGATTTTATTCGCTTGCAGGGGTACAGTATGAGTACAGTTTAAAAAAAAAGAAAAAAAAAAAAAAAAAACGGCCTTCTGGAATCGTTACTTAAACATTCTAAGATGTTCACAGTTCCAAAACATATGATGGATATTGCCTCGTTCAACACGACAAAATCCATCTCTGACAACATTGGTCTTGAATACAATTACTCTTGTTACAAGCATACTATATACAATTATTATTTGAACCGTTTTAACTTCACGTAAATTTCAAACTGAAAAATCCCCCAATCAGTTTCTACGTTTTATTTGCTATTTGATTTGATGCAGCGTATTAGCAAAGTTAGATCTAGTTGCAAAGCAAGGCGACTGCAGGCGGAAATCTAAACAAATTGAAAAATTATTGCTAAAGCTCCGTCCCAAAAAAACGTTGACAAGCAATTCACAAGAGAAAACACGATGCGTTTCGACTTCTTAGGTCTTCTTCAGGCAAGATACACAACACTCAGGACAACGGAAATGAACGAGCAATCACTTACCTTCATCCAATTGGACCTAAGAGGTCGAAACACGTCGTGTTTTGTCTTGTGATTTGTTTGTCAACGTTTTTAGGCGCAGTGTTAGCAATGATTTTTTCAAATGTATATTAGTAAAGAATTGTTTCATTTTGTATGTTGTTATTCTTTTAAAGATGGTTCGGTTCATTCCAGGCTGTTGTTCATTGTACACAGACAAGATATTTTTTCTATGCTTAATTTCAGTTTCTATGCTCTGTTTCAGTTTCTATGCTCTTTCAGTTTTTTCAGTTTCTGTGCTCTGTTTCAGTTTCTATGCTTTGTTTCAGTTTCTTTGCTTTGTTTCTGTAACTCTCACATATAACCCGGCATTTATTTTGCATTGCTTTTCACGACCCCATGACACCATTCCTCCACTCAATCTATTGACACTTCATTTGAAAAAATTGTTGTCAGTTGAAATACATAAAACAAAAAATATGTATAAGCTGATGTGAAAATGGAATTCCAGCACCACGTTGCCCAAATACATTTTATTCTTGGGTACATTTCCAGTAGAAAAGAGCGCCATGTATGATTACTTCTCATAATTTTTTTAAGGGAGGTAAGTTACAAAGCCAGTAAAGTCTACTTAATGTCAATAGATTGAGGCCTTCCTTGTAAACATTTAGAATGGATGTTTTTGTACTAATTTTTTTTTTTTTTTTTATTGAAATTCTGATCTTTAAGTCCAGCTTATAACATCCCCCTGAAGATCTGCGAGCAACGGCCAGGGATGAAGCATCTTTGACAGAATGAACGATTCCATTACAGCTTCTGTGCCAAGAGGTGCCATCTGTCTTTTCAACCAAATTATACAAGGTTTTGACTCATGCAAAACGTTCGCCTGTAACAAGATTCACAGTTTCTGTTGCGACGTTTGTTGAAACCAAATTCCCAGAATTGTGAATTGTTTAGGATTCCAGTGTATCCACAGGTGTTGCATTTATTTGGAGTTTCTCTTGCTTCCTGACAGTATGGCATAGGTAGTTCCTGCACTGAAGAAAAGATGAGATTTTTCTCCAAATGTGGTTTCAAATTCAGTGGTTTCTTCCAATGATTTGTTTTTATCCCCTTCCAACATTATTTCTCTGCCATCTGCATAGTGTGCAATTTTTTGCTCCTCATTATTAATTGTGATGCCCACAAGTTTCTTACTTTCTCAGCTTAAACAAGCAAAGTTTACAGCACGTAAGATAAAATCATCAAGGGACAGGCATCCCCCTTACCTACACCCATGCTAAGTGGGGACCCAGGTGAATGTCTGTCCGTTCACCGAAACTGAGGCTCTGATACCTTTTTTGAATAAAAAGCTGCCCACCATTGGCATAATCCGACCCAGAACGCTGTAAGAACTTTATGCAGAACTGGCCTGTGTAGAGAAATTAGAAGCGTTCTCGAAGTATAGACACGAAAGTAGACCGGGTGTAACGTTCTGAATAAGAAATCAAGTAGAAATTTAAACGAATATTATCTTCTAAGTACCTGGGTTTTTTTTTTTTTATTAAGGAATCCTGTTTAACTTTCTCTTCTGAATAAGAAATCAAGTAGAAATTTAAACGATGTTGTCTTTCTAAATTCCTGTTTTTAAGGAATCCTGTCTGGTCTTCACTTGCCAGAGCAGACATCTTTGAGCAGAAGAAAATGTAGTAATTCCTTTGAAAATCCATAAGTTCTGGGACTTTTGTGATTTTTTCATGTTACGAAGTGTAAAGATTGCCTCCTTCAAAGCGACAGAATTCAAGGAGGGTAACATGTTGACCAAATCAGAAATGTTTGCAATCCACTTTGCAATTCCACTTTTTTGCCTGTTTTGTACAAATTTCAGAAAATGATTGTACCTCTCTTTTCTTTTTTACTTCCTTATTTAAGATCCACC
>JADBJO010013546.1:0-27500 GCA_016801955.1 Conus betulinus | reverse complement strand
ATAGCAGCAAAACACAGAGGAGATGTGGGGGTACTAAATACTGGGCTATGGCAGCAAAACACACAGAACATGAGAAGTACTAAATACTGGGCTATGGCAGCAAAACACAGAGAACATGAGGGGCACTAAATACAGGGCAGAGAGAACCTGAGGGGCACCAAATACAGGGTTATGGCAGCAAAACAAACAGAACGTGAGAGGCACCAAATACAGGGCTATGGCAACAAAACAAACAGGACATGAGAGGCACCAAACACAGGGCTATGGCAGCAAAACACAGAAGACTTGAGAGGCACCAAATACAGGGCTATGGCAGCAAAACAGGACTTGAGAGGCACCAAATACAGGGCTATGGCAGCAAAACACAGAGGACTAGAGAGGCACCAAATACAGGGCTAAGACAGCAAAAATCCAAAAAGAGAGAGAGATTGTATTGGGCTAAGAAGAGAGATAAAAGAATATTACAGAATGTAAAAGAATATTACAGACTGTATATTGCTAAAAGAGAGAGAGAGAAGAGGCGGAAGAAGGCAGAGGGAGAGAGAGGGAGGAGTGGAAAGGGAGAGAGAGAGAGAGGAGACGGAAAGAAGATAGAGAGAGAGAGAGAGAGAGAAGAAGAGACGGGGGAAGGGAGAGAGAGAAGAGAGGAAAGGTGAGGGAGGAAGATAGAGGGAGAAAGAGAGAGGAGAGGAGGAGGAAGAGAGAGAGAGAGTGTGTGTGTGAGTGTGTGTGTGTGTGCGTGTTTGTGTGTGTGTGTGTGTGTGTGTGTGTGTGTGTGTGTGTGTGTGTGTGTGTGTGTGTGTGCATTGCTAAAGAGAGAGAAAAAACGAATGTTACAGACTATATTTTCATGACGAGAGAAAAAAAAAGAATGTTACAGTGTGTTTTGTTGAAGAGAGAGAAAAACGAATGTTACAGACGGTATTTCTCGGAGGAGAGAAAAAAAACGGAATGTTACAGACTGTATATTCATGAAGAGACAAAACAAGGAATGTTACAGATAGTACACTGCTGAAGAGACAGAACAAGGAATGTTACAGACTGTACATTGCTGAAGAGACAAAACAAGGAATGTTACAGACTGTACACTGCTGAAGAGACAGAACAAGAATGTTACAGATAGTACATTGCTGAAGAAACAGAACAAGGAATGTTACAGACTGTACATTGCTGAAGAGACAGAACAATGTACATTGCTTAAGAGACAGAACAAGGAATGGTACAGACTGTACATTGCCGAAGAGACAGAACGAGGAATGTTAAAGACTGTACATTGCTGAAGAGACAGAACAAGGAATGTTACAGACAGTACATTGCTGTCGAGACAGATCAAGGAATGTTACAGACACTACATTGCTGAAGAGACAGAACAAGGAATGTTACAGGGTGTACATTGCTGTAGAGACAGAACAAGGAATGTTACAGACAGTACACTACTGAAGAGACAGAACAAGGAATGTTACAGACTGTACATTGCTGAAGAGACAGAACAATGTACATTGCTTAAGAGACAGAACAAGGAATGGTACAGACTGTACATTGCTAAAGAGACAGAACAATGTACATTGCCGAAGAAACAGAACAAGGAATGTTACAGACTGTACATTGCTGAAGAGAGACAGAACAATGTACATTGCTGAAGAGACAGAACAAGGAATGTTACAGGCTGTTCATTGCTGAAGAAACAGAACAAGGAATGTTACAGACAATACATTGCTGAAGAGACAGAACAATGTACATTGCTGAAGAGACAGAACAAGGAATGTTACAGACTGTTCATTGCTGAAGAAACAGAACAAGGAATGTTACAGGCTGTTCATTGCTGAAGAGACAGAACAAGGAATGTTACAGACAATACATTGCTGAAGAGACAGAACAATGTACATTGCTGAAGAGACAGAACAAGGAATGTTACAGACTGATGATGATGATAATGCCTATTCTCGGCTACACGCCAAGCTCTAAGCGCTTTACAATCAACACTCGTTTACACAACGGGCTGCCTACCTGGGTAGTGCCGACTGAAGAGCTGCCAGCTGGCGCTTCATTCAGTCGTTTCCCGTGTCATCCAGTCAGTATCGTTCAATATCGATCACTCATTTTCCTTACTTCCTTCATTCTTTCCATTTCTCACGCAGGGTGCATGCTATGTGTAACGTGTCATCCATACCAACGGCCAAACTAGCCTACTCTTCCGAATGTTGGTAATGGGATTTTACGTGTGTGCAAGATGTTATGCGTGCGTCACACACGGAACCTCGGTTTATAGTCTCATTCGAAGGACTGTATGGGAAATGGAGTCAGAACCAATGTTTACTCCGAGGGAAAAATCCCCCTGTACCGAAAGGCCGCCCGGCGGAGGTTCGAACCCGCAACCCCAGGATCACCAAGATTGCGAGTCAGGCGCTCTACATTGCTGAAGAGAGACAGATCAAGTATTGTTACAGACTGTACATTGCTGTAGAGACAGAACAAGGAATGTTACAGACAGTACATTGCTGAAGAGACAGAAAAAGGAATGTTACAGACTATACATTGCTGAAGAGATAGAACAATGTACATTGCTGAAGAGACAGAACAAGGAATGTTACAGACAGTACATTGCTGAAGAGACAGAACAAGGAATGTTACAGACAGTACATTGCTGAAGAGACAGAACAAGGAATGTTACAGACACTACATTGCTGAAGAGACAGAACAAGGAATGTTACAGACTGTACATTGCTGAAGAGACAGAACAATGTACATTGCTGAAGAGACAGATCAGGATTGTTACAGGCTGTACATTGCTGAAGAGACGGAACAAGGACTCTTACAGACTGTACATTGCTGAAGAGACAGAACAAGAATGTTACAGACAGTACAGAGAACGGTTGGTCTGTTCAGTTGTGGCGGTCACATGGCTGAAGTACACACTGCATGTAAACAGGAAGACATGGCCTTTAGGAACAAGGTTACGCTCCTCACTTTCAGCTAGAACATACAAAGTGAACAGCACAGTTTAGTAGTAGCATTTGTACACTTTACGGGCAAAATTGCACTGTGCATTTAGTATCATTTTGTACTGAAGTATGTGACAAGAGGGGATGGGGGTTGGTAACTGGAATACATGTGAATAAGTCTCAATGAGCAATATACAACAAATCTTAAACACTGCACAAAATCATTAATGAGTCTACAAATACTATTGTGTAATGATTTTTGGACAAAAGAGAGAGAGAGAGAGAGAGAGAGAGAGAGAGAGAGAGAGAGAGAGAGAGAGAGGTCAGAGACCTGCAGCGTATTTGGTGGAGCAGAGGAAATGTCGTGGAGCAGCGCAGCTGGATGGTGTGTGTGCGTTGGTTTGGAACGATCTCCGAAGGGAATTCGGCTGAGATAGAATTATGAAAGTGTGAAGAAAGGGTGGAGAGAGAGAGAGAGAGAGAGAGAGAGAGAGAGAGAGAGAGAGAGGCGATAAGATGTGAGGGAGACTGGGGGTTGTAGAGGAAGCGGAGATGTGATTGGTAGGGGTGTGGTGGTGATGGGGGGGGGGGGGATGGGGTGGAAGGAGTTAGATGAAAGGATGGGCCCAGAAATGCGGGAATGGAAATACCACTTTTTATCGTTAAACACTCGTGTCCTTTTGTCCTTAGACACTCGTGTCCTTTTGTCCTTAAACACTCGTGTTTTGAATGGAAATACCACCTTTTGTCGTTAAACACATGGTGTCCTTTTGTCGTTAAAACACTTGTGTTTTCGAATGGAAATACCACCTTTTGTCGTTAAACACTCGTATTTTGAATGGAAAGATAACCTTTTGTCGTTAAACACTCGTGTTTGAATGGAAAGATCACCTTTTGTCATTAAACACTCGTGTTTTTGACTGGAAAGCACCTTTTGTCTTTAAACACTCCCATTTTGAATGGAAAGATCACCTTTTGTCGTTAAACACTCGCGTTTTGAATTGAAAGATCACCTTTTTGTTGTTAAACAAGTTTTGTGTTTTGAATAGAAAGATCATCTTTTGTCGTTTAACACTGTGTTTTTGAATGGAAAGATCACCTTTTGTCGTTAAACACTTGCGTTTTGAATTGAAAGATCCTTTTGTTGTTAAACAAGTTTTGTGTTTTGAATAGAAAGATCATCTTTTGTCGTCGTAAACACTTGTGTTTTGAATGGAAAGATCACCTTTTGTCGTTAAACACTTGTGTTTTGAATGGAAAGATCAGCTGTTGTCGTTAAACGCTTGTGTTTTGAATGGAAAGATCACCTTTTGTCATTAAACACTCGTGTTTTGAATGGAACGATCACCTTTTGTCGTTAACACACTCCTGTTTTGAATGGAAAGATCACCTTTTGTCGTTAAACACTCGTGTTTTTGAAATGGAAAGATCACCTTTTGTCGTTAAACACTCGTGTTTTGAATGGAAAGATCACCTTTTGTCGTTAAACACTCGTGTTTTGAATGGAAAGATCACCTTTTTGTTGTTAAACACGTTTTGTGTTTTGAATGGAAAGATCACCTTTTTGTCGTTAAACACTTGTGTTTTGAATGGAAAGATCACTTTTTGTCGTTTTAACACTTGTGTTTTGAATGGAAAGATCAGCCTTTGTTGTTAAACACTCGTATTTTTGAATGAAAAAATCACCTTTTGTCGTTAAACATTCGTATTTTGAATGGAACGATCACCTTTTGTCGTTACACACTCGTGTTTTGAATGGAAAGATCACCTTTTGTCGTTAAACACTCGTGTTTTGAATGGAAAGATCACCTTTTGTTGTTAAAACACTTTTGGTGTTTTGAATGGAAAGATCACCTTTTGTTGTTAAACACTTTTCTCCACACCGCTCATTTTCCCTTCCCCTTCCCTTCCTGGGGTATTATCCCCACCTCACTCATTTCCCTTCCCCTTTCTGGGGTATTATCCCCAAACCACTCATTTCCTTCCCCTTCCTGGGGTATTATCCACACACCACTCATTTCCCTTCCTCTCCCTGGGGTATTATCCACACACCACTCATTTCCCTCCCCTTTCTGGGGTATTATCCACACACCACTCATTTCCCTTCCCCTTTCTGGGGTATTATCCACACATCACTCATTTCCCTTCCCCTTTCTGGGGTATTACCCCCACCTCACTCATTTCCCTTCCCCTTCCTGGGGTATTATCCACACACCACTCATTTCCCTTCCCCTTCCTGGTATTATCCACACACCACTCATTTCCTTCCTCTCCCTGGGGTATTATCCCCACACACCACTCATTTCCCTTCCCCTTCCTGGTATTATCCACACATCACTCATTTCCTTCCTCTCCTTGGGGTATTATCACCACCTCACTCATTTCCCTTCCCCTTCTGGTATTATCCACACACCACTCATTTCCTTCCTCTCCCTGGGGTATTATCCCCACACCACTCATTTCCCTTCCTCTCCCTGAGGTATTATCCACACACCACTCATTTCCCTTCCTCTCCCTGAGGTATTATCCCACACACCACTCATTTCCCTTCCTCTCCCTGAGGTATTATCCACACACCACTCATTTCCCTTCCTCTCCCTGAGGTATTATCCACACACCACTCATTTCCCTTCCTCTCCCTGAGGTATTATCCACACACCACTCATTTCCCTTCCTCTCCCTGAGGTATTATCCACACACCACTCATTTCCCTTCCTCTCCCTGAGGTATTATCCACACACCACTCATTTCCCTTCCTCTCCCTGAGGTATTATCCACACACCACCACTCATTTCCCTCCTCTCCCCTGAGGTATTATCCACACACCACTCATTTCCCTTCCTCTCCCTGAGGTATTATCCACACACCACTCATTTCCCTTCCTCTCCCTGAGGTATTATCCACACACCACTCATTTCCTTCCTCTCCCTGAGGTATTATCCACACACCACTCATTTCCCTTCCTCTCCCTGAGGTATTATCCACACACCACTCATTTCCCTTCCTCTCCCTGGGGTATTATCCACACACCACTCATTTCCCTTTCCTCTCCCTGGGGTATTATCCACACACCACTCATTTCCCTTCCTCTCCCTGGGGTATTATCCACACACCACTCATTTCCCTTCCTCTCCCTGAGGTATTATCCACACACCACTCATTTCCCTTCCTCTCCCTGAGGTATTATCCACACACCACTCATTTCCCTTCCTCTCCCTGGGGTATTATCCACACACCACTCATTTCCCTTCCTCTCCCTGAGGTATTATCCACACACCACTCATTTCCCTCCCCCTCCCTGGGGTATTATCCACACACCACTCATTTTCCTCCCCCTCCCTGGGGTATTATCCACACACCCACTCATTTCCCTTCCCCCTCTCCGAGGTATTATCCCCACCTCACTCAATTTCCTTCCCCCTCCCTGGGGTGTTATCCCCACCTCACTCATTTCCCTTCCCCTTCCTGGGGTATTATCCACACACCACTCATTTCCCTTCCCCTTCCTGGGGTATTATCCACACATCACTCATTCCGTTCAGGTGTATGTAGCCCATTCAGCTTTACCCTGTCACAGCCCCAATCCCATAGTGCACTGCAGCTGTCACAGCCCCAATCCCATAGTGCACTGCAGCTGTCACAACCCACAATCCCATAGTGTGTGCTGCAGCTGTCACAGCCCCAATCCCATAGTGCGTTGCAGCTGTCACAGCCCCAGTCCCATAGTGCACTGCAACTGTCACAGCCCCAATCCCATAGTGCACTTCAGCTGTCACAGCCCCAATCCCATACTGCACTGCAGCTGTCACAGCCCCAATCCCATAGAACTCTGCAGCTGTCACAGCCCCCAATCCTATTGTGCACTGCAGGTGTCACAGCCCCAATCCCATAGTGCACTGCAGCTGTCACAGCCCCAATCCCACAGTGCATTGCAGCTGTTACAGCCCCAATCCCATTGTGCACTGCAGCTGTCAAGATGAAGATACTTTGAGGCAACCCATCATGGAGACACTGCACCGCTGTCCACTCGGGTTTTGACGTTCGTTCCTGTCTGTTCTGATCCAGCACACTCAGGACTCCATGCACTGATCAACTGTTGTCGCTGAGCCATCATGAGTGAGTGGCCCCCTCCCGCCCCCGCCTGTCCCCCCGTATACTTTAGTCCGTGACCATACCAACGATTTTAAGATGTCATTGAACAGTGGTCCTTGACGAACACCCAAACTGCACCGCTCGTTTGTGGCTCAAGCCAAACTACAGTGCACAGTGTGTTTGGCAAGACATGCAGGCTAGTGGAACAAGGGTGCATTGTCCATGTTCTGCAAGAGCTCAGCTGAAGTTCCTTTTTTTCAGTAATAGCCTAAAGGGGCAAGGCTATACTGTACTTTTTTTTTAGGAAATAACGCACAACAGAAGCATATTAAAAGAAAGTGCAATTGTTATTAGTTCAGTGAAGGATATACATTTGGACGCTGCCATGAAAGGTCTTTGGATATATCATATGAGAGAGTTAATTCGTGAACAGTAAGACTGATCGTTGATACAGCCTATAGGGACACTGTTGGATCAGTAAGACTGATCATCCATACAGCCTATAGGGACACTGTTGGAACAGCAAGACTGATCATTCATACAGACTCTAGGGCCAATGTTGGAACAGTAAGACTGATCATTCATACAGCCTATGGTTAAACTGATAATTCATAGAGGGACACTGTTGGAACAGTAAGACTAATGGTTCCTACAGCCTATAGGGACACTGTTGGAACAGTAAGACTAATGGTTCCTACAGCCTATAGGGACACTGTTGGAACAGACTGATCATTCATACAGCCGAAAGGGACACTGTTGGAACAGACTGATCATTCATACAGCCTATAGGGACGCTGTTGGAACAGACTGATGATTCGTACAGCCTGTAGGGACACTGTTGGAACAGACTGATTATTCGCACAGCCTATGGTTAGACTGATCGTTCATACAGCCTATAGGGATGCGATTGCCGGTAGGATCATCTTCACCTGATCCGATAGCAGCCACTGTCCAGCGAAACGCACAGAGTGAAACGATATCATAGTGACACGTGAGAAAGAGAGAGAGAGAGAGAGAGATGCTGGAGAGGGAGAGAGAGAGAGAGAAGTGTTGTGTGTGTGTGTGGGGGGGGGGGGGGGGCAGAGAGGGGGAAGGCATAAGCGCATGGAGAGGCCAGGGAACGAGGTTAGAAACCTGCAGTGTGTGATGCGAAAGAAAGGAAATGTGCTGGGAAGGTGGTGGGGAGGGTGTTGCTAGGAAGGATGTTGTGAGGAGGGTGTTGTGGGGAGGTGTGTGGTGGGAATGGAGTTGGTGGGGTGTTGTGGGGAGGGTGTTGTGGGGAGGGGTGTTGGGGAGGGTGTTGTGGAGAGAGGGTGTTGGTGGGGAGGGTGTTGGAGAGGAAGTGTTGGTGAGGAGGGTGTTGTCGAAAAAGTGTTGGTGAGGAGGGTGTTGTGGGGAGGATATTGGTGAGGAGGGTGTTGTGTGGAAGGTGTTGGTGGGGAGGGTGTTGTGGGGAGGATGTTGGTGGAGAAAGTGTTGATGGGGAGGGTTGATGGAGAGGGTGTTGGTGGAGAAAGTGTTGATGGGGAGGGTGTTGATGGGGGAGGGTGGTGTGTGGGGGAGGATGTTGATGGGGAGGGTGTCGGTGGGGTGGGTGTTGATGGGGAGGGTGTCGGTGGGGAGGGTGTTGATGGGGAGGGAGTTGATGGGGAGGGTGTTGGTGGGGAGGGTGTTGATGGGGGGGAGGGAGTTGATGGGGAGGGTGTTGATGGGGAGGGTGTTGATGGGGAGGGTGTTGATGGGGAGGGTGTTGATGGGGAGGGTGTTGGTGGGGAGAGTGTTGATGGGGAGGGTGTTGATGGGGGGTGTTTGTTGATGGGGAGGGTGTTGGTGGGGAGGGTGTTGATGGGGAGCGTGTTGACGGGGAGGATGTCGGTGGGGTGGGTGTTGATGGGGAGGGTGTTGATGGGGAGGGAGTTGATGGGGAGGATGTTGATGGGGAGGGTGTTGGTGGGGAGGGTGTTGATGGGGAGGGTGTCGGTGGGGTGGGTGTTGATGGGGGGGGGGTCTTGGTGGGGAGCGTGTTGTGGGGAGGGTGTCAGTGGGGAGGGTGTTGATGGGGAGGGAGTTGATGGGGGGGTGGGTGTTGATGGGGAGCGTGTTGACGGGGAGGATGTCGGTGGGGTGGGTGTTGATGGGGAGGGTGTTGATGGGGAGGGAGTTGATGGGGAGGGTGTTGATGGGGAACGTGTTGGTGGGGAGGGTGTTGATGGGGAGGGTGTCGGTGGGGTGGGTGTTGATGGGGAGAGGGTCTTGGTGGGGAGCGTGTGTTGTGGGGAGGTGTCATGGGATGTGGGATCACACAAGCATTATGCTGCCCTGTGCCTCTGTCCATTGGAGCTGCGCAGAATCCTTGGCACGTGACCTGGGACAGCCAGTTTCTCATTTCTGGCCATGGATGATTGGCAAACAACGGTGCTTGGGAGGGGTGTTCACAACAGCACGCACACACAATGCATTTTTCGTCTTTGAGGGTTGCCACAGTTCAATGTTCACATCTAAACGAACTACCTTCGGGTCAGCGATTGGGCATCTTCGACTGTCGGGCCACGACAAAACTTCTTCGACGGTCATAACAGCAGTTTCACCCACTCTGAACCTCCTCTAATCAGAGCCCAGCTGGAAACAGTGGGGATTAGACGTTAGTCAACACAAGGAGGAAAATCCAACAGTTCAGCTGACTTTGTCTTCCGCTGGCAGACAGAAAACTTCGACAAATGTGTGGGTGGGGTGTTGCTCTCGTATTTCTAGGTTTGTTGTGAAATAGACCCCCCTCTCCCAAAATGACAGCAACAATGAAGCCAGACATATTCAACCAGGCACATCTAACATCGGAACTGCCAACCTGTTTAACTGCTCGTAACTTGCAACATCGTGTGCATAAAGTCTGTGTACCCACTGACAACCACAACACATCGTGTACATCAAGTCTGTGTACCCACTGACAACCAACAACATCGTTATCAAGTCTGTGTACCCACTGACAACCAACAAAATCGTGTACATCAAGTCTGAGTACCCACTGACAACCACAACAACATCGTGTACATCAAGTCTGTGTACCCCACTGACAACCAACAACATCGTGTACATCAAGTCTGAGTACTGAGTACTGATGATGATGGAGGGTGTGGGGGGGAGAAGGAGGGGTGGAGGTGGCAATGGTGATGGTGGAGGGGGAGGGGGGAGAAGGAGGGGTGGAGGTGGCAATGGTGATGGGGGAGGGGAGAAGGAGGGGTGGAGGTAGCAATGGTGATGGTGGAGGGGGAGGGGGAGAAGGAGGGGTGGAGGGTAGCAATGGTGATGGTGGAGGGGGAGGGGGAGAAGGAGGGGTGGAGGTAGCAATGGTGATGGTGGAGGGGGAGAAGGGGTGTGGAGGTAGCAATGGTGATGGTGGAGGGGGAGGGGGGAGAAGGAGGGGTGGAGGTGGAGGTTGGCAATGGTGTTGGTGGAGGTGGAGGGGGGAAGGAGGGGTGGAGGTGGCATGGTGATGATGGTGGAGGGGGGGGAAGGGGGAGAAGGAGGGGGTGGAGGTGGCAATGGTGATGGTGGAGGGGGAGGGGGAGAAGGAGGGGTGGAGGTAGCAATGGTGTTGGTGGAGGGGGAGAAAGAGGGGTGGAGGTGGTGATGGTGAAGGTGGCTAGTCAGGCCCAGTCAGTATCTTGGGGAGAGACTAAGATGGCCATCATCTCTGTCTGTCTGTCTGGCTGGCTGGCTGTCTGTCTGTCTGTCTGTCTGTTCTTCTCTCTCTCTCTCTCTCTCTCTCTCTCTCTCTCTCTCCCTCCCTCCCTCCCTCCCTCCTCCTCCTCCTCCTTCTCTCCCTCTCCCTCCCTCCCCCCCCCCCTCCTTCTCCTCCTCCTCCTTCTCCTCCTCCTCCTTCTCATTCTTCTTCTTCTTCTTCTTCTTCTTCTCTCTCTCTCTCTCTCTCTCCCCTCCCTCCCCCCCCCCCCCCTCTCTCCTCTCCCTCTCTCTCTTTCCCCCCTCCATCATCTTCTTGTTTTTTCCTCCTCTTTTCTTTTTTCTTCTTCTGCGCTTTTTCTCAGCAATTTCTTTTCACCTATAATTTGCTGTGACTGCATATGATACTCTTCCCACTTCTTCCCACTCTCAGTGCTACACTTTACTTTTCTTTTCACCTATAGTCTGCTGTGACTGTAGATGATATTCTTCCCACTCTCAGTTCTACACTGTACTCTTCTTTTCACCTATAGTCTGCTGTGAATGTAGATGATATTCTTCCCATTCTTAGTCCTACACTGTACTTTTTTCCCCTCGTTTTTCTACCCCTCCACCTCCCACCATGTCGCCTCCACTCATATTTTAACATTGGTTTATTTGATTTGAACTAATTACGCTTAGCAATGTTGTGTTGGCATTGGATTGTCATCATATGTGTTATTTAATCCTTTATTTCTATTTTGATTTTAGACGATTTATTTTGTTCAATATTTTATTATCACTTACTTTGTCAACAGTCGCAGGAGAAAGAACACAAAACAAACGTATGGTTTTTTTTTTCTTCTTTCACATTACCAAAGATTCTCTCTCTCTCTGTCAGTCTCTCTCTCTCTCACTCTCCGTCTGTCTGTCTGTCTGTCTGTCTGTCTCTCTCTCTCTCTCTCTCTCTCTCTCTCTCTCTCTCTCTCTCTCTCTCTCTCTCTCTCTCTCTCTCCCTGTGCGTGTGTGTGGGAGGGGGGGGGGAGGGGGGGGTGTTTAGTGTCACATGGGTTGCCATTAGACCTATACCATGTCCAGCTGTTGCAAGCCGGGGGAAAATGAGGATCATGACCTCCCCTCCAACCCCCAGCACTCAGAGAGCCGGACACCACTGCCTTCACTGGCACTGCCACCGGGGACTGGCTGGCCGTGGCAGGCTTTGAAGCCAGCTAAACAGGCAGCGGGGTCAGCGGCGGCCACAGTGCTCACGTCACTCGGTTTACCGGCTTCATCGGCTACGTCGGCGGCGGCGCGGCGGCGGCGCTGCAGTTAAACTGCCTAGGGCGAAGGCGGTCACCCTCCGTGGATGGGGAATGAAACTGAAACGCATTCGTCTTTCTTCTCAAGCGAAGAGCTTGGTTGTTGAAACAAGAAGTTGTTTTCTTCTGACAGCAGCCCAGTGTTGACAGATGTTCAGTGGACAAGACACTGATGGGCATCAGGGCAGACCTCTGGAAGCTCCCACGTGACACACAACATTCCACATAACTCACTATTCAGCACCTGGCCACATCACTTCATACAGAACACTTCGAACTATGATGACAACACCCCGTAGAACTCACTGTTCAGCGCCTGGCCACATACTTCATACAGAACACTTCGAACTATGACACAACACTGTTCAGTGTAATGATGTACAGCATTACCACACCACTCCATACTGAACACTTCCACCTACAGCAAACAACACTGTTCAGTGTAATCACGTACAGTATTACCATACCACTCCATACAGAACACTTCGACCTATGCACAACACTGTTAAATATAATGACATACAGTATTGCCACACCACTCCATACAGAACACTTTGAACTATAACACAACACTTTTCAATGTCATGACTTACAGTATTACCACACCACTCCATACAGAAGACTTCGAACTATAACACAACACTGTTCAATGTAATGACACACAGTATTACCACACTACTCCATGCAGAAGACTTCCAACTATAACACAACACTGTTCAGTGTAATGACATACAGTTTTACTACAACACTTCATACAGAACACTTCGAACTATAACACAACACACTGTTCAGTATGATGATGTACAGTATTACCACATCACTCCATACAGAACACTTCGACCTACAGCACAACACAATTCAGTGTAATGACGTACAGTATTACCACACCACTCCATACAGAACACTTCGACCTACAGCACAACACTGTTCAGTGTAATCACGTACAGTATTACCACACCACTCCATACAGAACACTTCGACCTGTAGTACAACTCTGTTTAGTGTAATGACATACAATATTACCACGCCACTCCATACAGAACACTATGACTCTATAGCACCACGCTGTTCAGTGTAATGACACACTTTATCACCACACCACTCCATACAGAACACTACGACTCTATAGCACCACGCTGTTCAGTGTAATAACACACTTTATCACCACACCACTCCATACAGAACACTACGATTCTATAACACAGCACTGATCAATGAAATGACACACTGTACCTCCATACCACTCCATACAGAACAATTCCACTCCGTACAGAACAATTCGTTTCTCTAACATAACTGTTCAATGAAATGAGACATTACCACCATACCACTCCATACATAACAATTCCACTCCATAGAGAACAACTCCACTCCTCACAGAACAATTCGTTTCTCTTACATAACTTTTCAGTGTTATGAGACATTACCACCATGCCACTCCATACGGAACAATTCAAACGCAATACAGAACAATTCGACACTGTAACGTAACACTGTTCAGTGTAATGAGACACTGTATTACCATATCACTTGATAGAGAACAATCCGACACTATACATAACAATTCAAAACTATATACAACACTGTTAAGTGCAGTGTTATGCTGTATCACCGTACCACTCGATAAAGAACAAATCTACTCAATACAGAACGATAGAGAACAGTTCCACAAATAACAGAACGCAGGTGAGGCAGCTGAAGGTGGAAATTGAAGCAAAGTGTAGAAAGAAAGGTTGGTAGTTCCACAAGACAATCCAGACAAACAGATTACAGGACAAAACACGATGCATTTCGACCTCTTGGGTCTTCTTCAGGCAATATAAACAGCATTTAGGACAATGAAAACGAAAATTGAGCGATCAGTTATCTTCTCATATTCGGCGCAAAACAGTTGGCGTGTTTTTCTGTGCAGTCGGATTTGATCGGCCAGAGCCTGTTTGACATCATCCATCCCCGAGACATGTCCAAAGTCAAGGAGCAGCTCTCCGCCTCCGATCTCACCCCACGGAGAGATACATTGATGCAAAAGTAAGTGTCTGATCTCACTCCACGGGAGAGATACATCGATGCAAAAAGTAAGTGTCTGATCTCACTCCAGGGATGAGATACATCAATGCAAGAAGTAAGTGTTTAATCTCACTCCAGAGGAGATTATGCAGTCTATAACCGGTAGACTGCTATTTCCTGTGTTTTGTTGATTCTGCAAAGTGAAGCTGGAGTGACCTCTCCAGAGCGCAAAGCTTGGGTAAGTAAGTATGGAGGGCAGGCTGTTACCCATGCAGCAGACCCACCCTCTCCACGTCGCTGGAATGGTCCATTGGAAAGGCAAACGCCGATACACATGGTTCCAGCGCCATCGCAGGAGTTGCCAGAACGTTGCTGTATACAGCCTCGGACTGCCTTGGGGACTCCGACTCCGGATTTTTCCTGAGTTGACTCCCCGAAGCCTTTCCTAAGAGTGGTATAGCCGCAAGGCAGCGGAGGTTTGAGATCAGAGTTTTCCTTCTCCTAGATGGGCTGTCTTCCCAGACTAATGAGCCCCATCTGCCCAAGAAGGGGTGTTAGCCCTACACAAACCCATTTAACCTCCAGGTGAGTTGGTCTACATTAGTCTGATCTCTATCCTTTGACCTGTCCAGCTTGGGTGGCCCTACCAGGAGCATACATCTCCCACCGGCATAGCTCTCCAGGTCATAGAGGTACACAAGCTCCCACACCACGACAAGGAGTAGGCCGTGTGGAAGCATAGATAGGCAGGACATAGATAGGCAGTACATCATATACTGAATGAATTAGTGTGATACGAGATGGAACATGATGCCATGATGCCTGAGTACGACATAAACTGTGCCTTGTTTGAAATGTGATGTGAGTCATACGCAATGCCTCATTATGGGATAGGATACCTGTATATTGTATGAGATAGCGTATGATACAAATATGACAGATGATTTGGGGGAGTAATACTTGTATACTTGTATATTGTATGAGATAGCGTAAATATGGCAGATGATGTGGAGGTGTAATTCTTGTATATAGTATGGGATAGCGTAATGATACAAATATGGCAGATGATGTGGGCGTGTAATTCTTGTATATTGTACGAGATAGCATAATGATACAAATATGACATGGTATGGGGGTGTAATACTTGTATATTGCATGAAATAGTGTAATGATACAAATATGTCAGATGATGTGGGTGTGTAATTCTTGTATATTGTATGAGATAGCGTAATGATACAAATATGACATGATGTGGGAGTGTGATACTTGTATATTGCATGAGATAGCGCAATGATACAAATATGATAGATGATGTGGGGGAGTAATACTTGTTTATTGCATGAGACAGCGTAATGATACAAATACGACAGATGATGTGGGTGTGTAATACTTGTTTATTGCATGAGATAGTGTAATTATACAAATATGACAGATGATGTGGGTGTGTAATACTTGTTTATTGCATGAGATAGTGTAATGATACAAATATGACAGAGGATGTGGGTGTGTAATACCAGTATACTGCATGAGTGCAGTGTGAAAACACAGTGTGGCGTGATGACAGCTGACCATGGAATACAGTGGTAGCATTTGTGTGACGTCATGTGAAAGGAGACTTCTTCATCCCTGATTAGGTGATACGGTACTAGTGTGTGTACAATATAGTTTAATGTCAGACATTTGTACATTATGTTTATACATAATGATGGGACATAGTACAACCATGTCATATGAATTTGTGTGACATAAAGTGATAGACACATTTGTGTTTACAATATTGTGTTTACAATATAGTCTAACGTGAGCTATTTGTACAGTAATTTATACATGGGACATAGTACAAGTACATCATGTGATATGGCATGATATGAGGTGTATAACATACTGGACTTGAATATCGGGTATGATACCTCTGTAAGCTGAACATAATATGATGTGAAACAGGATACGATGATGTGGGATTGTGGGATGAAATGCTAGCCTGATGTGTGTCAGACAGTGTGACAAATGGCATGACAGGATGTGACCAGACGTCCTCAGGGGTTGTGATGATGATGATATGTAGAACACATGTGATGTGACATGCCCCCTGCAGCCATGATGCCGGTGAAGACGGAGCTGCCCCAGAAGCAGACACAGCTGTGTTCAGGAGCACGGCGTTCCTTCTTCTGTCGCATGAAGAGCAGCAGCAAAGCTCCGTCTGACGTCAGTGCTGCCAGTCTGCCAGTCAGGGTGAAGAAAGAGCCCGTGGACACTCACTACCACCGCAAACGAAAGAGCAGGTGCTGTTCCTCAATGTCTAAGGAGAAAAAGAAAAGGAAAAGAAGGAGAGAGAGAGAGAGGAGAGAGAGAGAGAGAGAGAGAGAGAGAGAGATAGCGAGAGGCCAGCAGAGACAGCCATTGGCGGTGATTTGTTGTCTGCTTGATGTTGCAAAATTTAGAAAGAGAGGGGGCTACTGTTGTCCATGTGGTAGGAAAAATAGTCGCCAGACAGAAAAGACAGAGGGGATTATGGGAAAGGAAAGGAGGAGGCGGGGGGGGTGTCGTGGAGGGAGGGGAGGGTAGTAGAGACGAAGGGGTTGTGTAGCTAGTTTAATGGGGTGGTGTGATTATTGACGGTTGGTGGTTAAGCATTGGACGGTTGTAATGGTTAAGAAATGGATCGATAAGAATGCCAACAGGGCAGATGATGTCCCCATGTAGTGGAGTGGGGGGGAGGGGAGTTTGATTATATATATATCTAATATATATGTAGTTATATTATGATATATCATATACAGTATGACAAAAATTTAAAAAAAAATATATATATATATTATTATATAGATATGTAGTTTTCAGAAAAACCTGTTATAAGTCTGACTCCGCACCTAGCAGTAGTATAGGGGGCAAGGATAGTTCCATATAGGAATATAATAATAACAAATAAAGAAAAATCCCACCATGCCCGTGCCTTGTGTTTCTCCACTTTATTCCATGGTCAAATTTTCGGCTTTTCAGCCTTCATCAGGAATCTGCCACATTCGAAAACATATAAGCATCATCAAACCATTGGCGCTCCCATCCATTTTACACTTTTTTAAATTTCTATTGTTCCTTTTCACACACACATGACACAGTCAAGTATGCACCAACCCAAACAAAAACATCACACACTACCCATTCAACACACATACACACATTCACACACCACACATCACACACACACACACACACACATGCACACGCACACGCGCGCGTCACACGACACCGTACATATGAAAACACACACACACACACACACACAATACACACACACACACACACACACACACACCCACACACACACACACAATGCCATCATGATAAAGTGTTATACATCAAGATTATACATCAAGACTCGAGACTAAGTATACATATTCTAAGGAATCCAACACATAAAGTCCCATTTATCAGTTGTTATGATAGTAGTTGCTGCACGTCCTGTATCCATTACAACTTTGGCACACACTAACCCGGAGGGGAGGGATGCAAGTATCTCTGAAGGCCGGCGTAGTTTTTAAGAAATTGAGGGGGGGGGGGGGGGGGGGGGGGCAAAAAGAAGTGGAGGAGGGGGGGGTGTCAAAACAAAATGGTTCGGGGGGTGGAAGGGGAAAGAAAAGTAAGAAAAAAGGGGGGAGGGGTTGTGTGTGTGTGTGGGGTTTGGGGGGGGGGGAGGGGCGGCAGGAAGAGCAAACAGAGACCCTATATCAAACATTACTCGTCAGACGATACGATGTTCTTCTACTCTCACAATATTGCACACGCACGCACGCACGCACACCACACGGACACACCACGCGTCTGCAACATTTGCACGCTTACACATGCACATGCATGCACCTGCACCACCAACACCAATCCCACCCAAACTGTTTGAAAGCCGTTTGACTCAGGGCTCAATAACTAGTGTTGCTAGATGGAGATCACCATTTCCTTTTGTCAGCCCCTGTTAACCACTACTAAGAGCACCACATTTACCACTCTCCTTCCGTACTAGTAGCCGTGTGTACATAACACAACCAGTCTCACAAACAGTAAAATAATTATTGAATAGTATACTATGACTAAACTGTTACCAGTATCACTCTCATTATCAAAAGCTACTGTGACCACCCCCCTAAAGACATCCTGACTGTACTAAACTTTAAATAACTCTGTGGCAATCTCTTGAAAGTTTATAAGCTTTACTTTCAGTAAAAAAGTACACAACACTATAAACTTACTTACCCCTGTGCACAGGTCAGCTCTGTCTTTTCTCAAAACATCACTGCCTAAAGACAATAAGATGGGGCAAATCAAAAACACAGCTGAGTACATGCTCTTAGCTTGACTAGGTGCACTGGCCATCATCCTAGACATGGGTTGTAAAATCTACTCAATTGTTTTACGTTGACCAGCCCATCATCCCCCCCCCCCCCCCCACCCCACAACCACCACCACCCCCTCTCACCCCCAACCCACCAAGCCCCAATAATGACACAGAAAACCTGCTTCGATTTTTTGGTAAGTTCGGAAAATTAACAACAATACCAATCACAACTCCAACTGTAATGACTAGCTAACCCCTTTAATTCCGAAATTATAACATATAAACTCACGTGACATGAGATCTACGGTATGTAGGGTGGGTGGGACCCATTGTCCATAAGTGAAATAATGTGGTGGCATTGATGTGGTAAATGTCCGGTTGGGGGTGGGGAGAAGAAAAAAAGAAGGAATGAAATTGATGATTCATGGATAATTGGTCATTGTCTTAGTGGAACAAACAGAGCTTTAATGTTGATCAAGGCACTGACCTGAGGGAGCGCTGAGCCATCTGTGATTTGCTTTTGTTTATCTGATGTTACTGTGGTACTTCTTTTTCAGTAGTATGGGTATAGCTGGTTGAAGTGTGTGTGTGTGTGTGTGTGGTGTGTGTGTGTGTGTGTGTGTGTGTGTGCGTGTGTGTGTTTTGAATGAATAAAATCTTCCTTTTTTCAATCATTTTTATTCAACACTACAACAGGAAATCTTTGTACAGGTACCAATAATTCCACAGGGGTTGTGGAAAGCATAAATGCCACACTGGATTACAATCCACTTGCATCGAATTTGTCAAAGGTTGAAAAAAAAAAAAAAAAAAAAAAAACTTCACATATTCCTCTCCATGGAAAATGCTTATGTCACCCACGATAGCAAATAGAAAGATGATGTACAAAAAAACACACACACCAACAACCCAAAATGCCCTCTCCACAAACACAAAATCAACAACAACAAAAGTTACAGGGAAAGGGGTAAGAGAAAAGGGGTGTGTGTGGAGACATGGAAGTGTGTACATTCATATGTTAGCGCCTCCAGAATTGAGGACGGGTGCCCCTCACAAATGGGAAGCATTCACAGTGGTATGTAAAATATCAGTTGCAGCAAATCATTCAATTAAAAGCACATAATAGGACCATTCGTTTGTAAGTAGTAATGCAAATTATCTTGAGTTCGTGTGATGCGTTTTTTCCAGTTGTTTAAACCTCTGCCTTAAAACTTTGAGAAAACTCCTGTAACAGCTAAAGAATACTTTTAAGGAACTCTACGATTCTACACAAAACTTTGTTAGCAGTAAATGAAATTAAAAAAAAACGATCAGTGGGATGAACTTTCTCTCTGTTCCAAACAGATGCAAGGTCTGCAATATAACCATATTGATATGACAAACAGTTTTTTTTTTTTTATTGCAGCTCAGACCAAAACTCATGACTAAGACGACACTTTCCAGAAAGGTGTGGGCAGTAAAGCCTTTATTTCCCGCTAAAATGACCTTCCACAAACACATGGCAGCGTAGCCCTTTTATCTTTGACCCATCTAATGACACTTCCAACATTAAACACATGGTCAGTAGCCTTTATTTCCCTCATTTCCTCGAAATGTGCACTTCCACAACACATGGTCAGTAGCCTTTATTTCCCATCTAAATGACACTTCCCAACACCATGGTCATGTAGCCTTTATTTCCCATCTAAATGGACTTGTTCCACAACACCTGGGTCAGTAGCCTTTATTGAGGTCCAATCGAACATGACACTTCCACAACATCTTGGTCAACCCGTCGTTATTTCCATCTAAAATGACACTCTTCCAACAACCATCCATGGTCGTAGTCTTTATTTCTTATCCATAGCGACACTTCGTACAACACATGGTCAGTGTCGATATTTCCTGTCTACAAAAAATAATCAAGAAGGATCGTCAACTAAATGACACATTTAGGAATTTTTCTGGTGTAACAGGATTTTAATCGAACCACCTCAACTGAAGTTCAGGCAGGGGTGTGGGTGTTCGTACAAACGGAGGAACAACCTGTCAGTCCCCTGATTCGAACGCTCTTTCATTTGCAATGAACGCAGTTCACGCAAGTGATCGCTGTTTACAGGCCGCCTAAGCGGATGACAATCTAGTGACCTGCCCACCTTGATGATACACATTCTCCTGTGAATGGGGCCTTGAGCCCATGGTTTGGATAACACAGGTCCCCCTACAACTTTCACTACAAGGTTGTTGAGCGTGTCTGTTCCCCCCCTGAAGTAGAGCTAACACATACAATGTGATCATGAATTGGCTGTGTAGACCCTCTATAACAGAAGGCCTAGCACGCTATATGACAATGTGGACGTTGTTTCATATATTGAACCATGCCCTCAAGATTCAAGCTGTACACATACAATAAAGTGACAACCGAACCCCCCTCATAAGGCGTATACTATCACATCTTGGGGGGGGGGGGGGAGATGGGAGACCCCGGGGCGGGCCAGGAGTATAAGGCAACATGTAATATCATAGACCCCCGACACACTCAGAGGATAACAACTACAATCTAATCAATAGAGACCCCTGCCTTCAGAGGGATAGCACATACAGTGTGATCTATAGACCCCCCTCAGAGGAAACACAGAAGCACAATGTGATCATAGAACCCCCCTCAGGGGAACACAATACAAGTGATGTCATAGATACCCCCCTCAGAGGATACACATACAATGTAATGCATGAGAATGACCACCCTCAGAGGATACACATACAATGGATGCGCTCGTTTGGACCACCCCAGAGGGTACACCTATAGGATCGCGTTTAATATGCTCACTCTCTGTCCACCCGCGTCCAAATTTTTGGAATAAGTGTTTCAAGTTCCCTTTATAAAACAAACAGTCAATGGGTGTCATCACGGCCTGGCTGATTCAACAAAAGCCAACAGTTTGGACAGAGCAAGTTTGTAGCAACGCAATCCGTTCCACCAGTGGGTGTAAGTTTTGATCAGAGCAAGTGTCTGTAGCAACGCAGATCCTTACAGTGGACAGTTGGAAGGAGGCAAGTGTCTGTTGTCTAGTCTGTAGCGTTTGACCATATTTGTATCTACAGTAATCCTTAGGTCCAATTTGCTATTGAAAGTTAAATCTGAAATGTACATCAGTGTTTGCTGTCGAAAACTTGATCACAAGACTTGTGAAAATGATACCGAGGGTCCCAGATAAATATTCATGCTCATCAAGAAACTGCTACACTCACCACTTCTTCTACATCCGAGTCCATACGATTAGGATTTTTAGAACATCACTTCCAGTCAGAGGGGATGTTCCTGAGGCAGCATCCGTGTGTACGGTGACCAGCTACCCCGTGGAACCATCAGACGGACCGGAGAGTATTATCACAGTTGAACTGAGTATGAGGAGAGTTGCCAAAATTGCCATAGCTCATTCCTGTACATTCTTTTGTTTGATGACAGTTTGCAGCCACTATTAGGTTAAAACATAAGGCAAGCAGCGCCTGGTTGTGTAAACCCATTCAACGTTAGACCTAATCAGTACAATGTTGGCGAGTTTTTTTTTTTCCCACACGTTAAACAAGATATGGTATTTAGTATAATGCGTGAACCACCCGTTTGGTTATTTCTGTGCTTCCATAAAATCAAGACACTGCAAGACATTGCAAATAATGTCACACAGATCAGCGAATTGAAGTCTTTGACAAAGATCGCGCGGAAAGGGCTGTCCCTGAATATTCTTATTCTGTATGTTTTTTTACAGGTCGTCATGTATTCTTTAGGTGTTAGTGGCGTTCCAGCATATTTATCTTTTACTGGAGTTGGTGATATAGTAAGTCTTCCATACGTATCTTCTGGATGTCATTTGCAGGGAATCTCCTTTCCTAAAATCCTTTTGATCAGTATTGACTCAGTAAGGCCGCACAAGCCTTAGGCAGTGGCGTGGAACCACAGAACCAAAGTGGATACAGCTGTTACTAAGCTCAGCATCTTCAGAAAGGAAACGTGCTCTCCAATTTGAAGTGTGCTTTGGTTTGCCTTCTGCTAGTGGAGGGTGTCTCCCTTTGTGTGCTATGTATCACTCGGAGTGTGTTTGAGGCGGGTGCCATGGTGTGGCCTCGGATTGTTCACACCGCAGTCTTCACCTGTGGCATCAGCTCCAGTGCACGTCATGCGTGCTCCCAGTGCATACCGCTGTCTTGTCCTCTCAGCACTCCTGTCCCCGTAGGTCTCTGTACCCATTACCCTTCATACACTTCTGTGTGACTCCATCTCAGTTCACATCGTGCCCAATCCATCTGATGTGTGATTTCCCTCAACACTCGTCCTCAAGTCTCTGTGCCGGGGAAGGAAGCTGGGAATTAACGAAGGGAGTCAGATGAGTCATGCATGTACACACCTAACCTTCTGGCTGCTTGGTATATTACCTGGCCGGGGAGTGAGTTGTAGGGTCTGTCGAGTAGTTTAAAAACCCCAACATTGTTGTTATTCGACCTTTGATGCAGAATAGTTTATCCTTTTTTATAGGTCTTGTGTCCGAGAGTACCTTGACGCTGTTCTTCTGAAAAAGTGACAACTATTTAAAGGAAGAAAGGCTTCTGGGTTGACCATGGAGGGTTAACAGAAGCTCAAATCCTTTCTTGATAGTATCGACTAGAATGGTACTCTGACATGTTCTGTGTTTTCTATCACAGATGAGCTAAGTGTGCAGCTGGTGCATCAAGTTGTTTTCTGTCTTAGTTCATTATCAGCACACCTCCAGTTGGAGTGAGATGGTACCTACATCTCACCTGGCAAGATCCACACCTTCAGTATGATCCACTGGCAGTATTCAACTGCATAGTGATCAGTATTGATAGCGTGTCAGCTCAGGGCATAGTCCAAGTACTACAATATGATCCACTCCCTGAATTCAACTGCAAGTGGCAGACCATATGCTGGTCCATGGGCAGAGTCCAGACCCCTTCAATCGATCCACTCGTGACATTCAACAGATAGTGATCAGTTTGATTCATGTACTTGTCTCAATGTGCCAGAGTCTCCTAAGACCTTAAATATGATCCACTCAGATCAACTGTCCAAGTGGTCAGTGTACGGATATGTTGTTTGTTTTTATTTTTACTTGTGTCTGGAGGTGCAGGTCCAAGACCTTCAATATGTACTCACTCCAGATTCAACTGCAAGTTGGTCGTATGATATGCTTGTCTGGTGGGGCAGAGTCCATGACTCCTTTATGTGCACATCACTGCATGGTCAGCCTCAAGGAGTCCTTTGAAATATTTGTCACCTGACAGTAATGTTCACGATCGTCCGTGGATCCACTCAAAGCACTCAGGTACGAGAAAATGACGACATGTGTGTGATGTGGTAGGGTCAGAGCTCCAACGGAACCATCACTGCGATGATCCACTGCCCGGGCTAGCCTAAAGTCGTGGTCCACAGCCAAGATCGGTCTGCGACGGAACGAGACCAGGAGGCGGGACAGCGACCAGCTGCCAGCCGTCGTAGACTGCCTTGTGTGCGCCGCTGGCCGCGTGCAGTAGCCGCCGTACAGCCGCAATCTCCCGCCCGAGGACCGTTGCCCCACATCCAAGGTGCGCCCCATGGAGTACATGTCCGCCTCACCATTGACACAGCAAGTATCCTTCCTATGCTGAGTGAGGCAGGTTAAGACGTTCGCCATGTCTCACCAGTCGTAACCCATCACCACACATACACGGCACACACCACACACACACACAACCACACCACACAAATGATTCTGAAATTTAGTTTGTTTGTTGGTTTGTTTGGTTTGTCTTATGTCGGTGTTTGTTGCCACTTCATGGCAGTTCTTTCGGCCTCCCCCTCCACAGCGCATAGCTTGGCTTGTCCGGCCGCATACCAGGACCGGGCAATCTACAGGGAGACAGTCAATGTACACCGTTGTCATCGAAGTAAGCCACCACAGGAGACACCTGCGCTGTTGCCCAAGTCACTGTGATGGTGTTCAGTGATGCCTGCTCGGATCAAAACATACTTCAGGACACCACCGACTACTTCCCACCACTGACATCAATACCTGTTTTAGTGTGGAGCCAACATGACTGACTGTCCCACCAATGACAAGAATGGTGACACACCAGGTCTGTCCAACAGTCTGTCCCCCAGTCCCCATGAACTTTGCCCCCGATGAGAGGAGGAAGATGAGGTTAACTGATGCTCCATTCGGTCTGAGATTGCATAGTATGTTCAGTCATGCTTGCTTTTCATAATACATATTTGGCTGTCAATCAGATCTGATGAGATACAGACACCTGCAGTTAGTAGTCAGGAATCCCCTCTGGAACATGGCCAGTACTTTCAGATTCGCAGCATAGCATGGAATGGATGAAATTGACTGTTGTGGCCCAATCTTTCTTGCTAGCCTCAGCTCTGGATAGGAGCAGTCAGGACAGAAAAAATTCCACAAATGAAGTGTCTGTGGCGCGATTCAAAAACTGACCCCACCCACCCCCCCCCCCTACTTGCCCAACCAGGAATCTGCCAAACGCTGACCACTTCGCTATAGCAGTTGGGAAGGTAAAGTTGTCAGTATGTTTTAGAGAGCTTTGCATATGAGCAGACCTTCAGAGGGCAAAAAATGATGGAAAACTATAACCCATTGTTGAAGGGTGCTTCTGCAGCTGCTTTCAGTACTGGGGGCCACCGCAGGCACATAGCCCGAAATAACACGACTTGACCAACATGTGTACAGTACACAGAGGAAGAGGATTTGCCAGAAATAAAAAAACTCGACCAACACATGTGTGTAAAGAAGTATGCAGAGGAATATGATTCTTTCAGAAATGACAGAAACTTGACCAACATGTGGTACAGTACACACATAGGAAGAGGGTTTTGCTAGAAATGCGTACAGAACTCGACCACGTGTGTATATGAAGACACAGGAACATATGACTTGGCGGACAGAAAATAACAGAACGCCTACCAACATGTGTACAGAAGTACACAGAGGAATATGGTTGTTCAGAATAACAGAACTCTACCAACAGTGTACAGAAGTACAACACAGCAGGAATATGAAGCTGGCCAGAAATAACAGAATGCTCTACAACATGTGTACAGAAGACACAGAAGTATATGATTATTGAGAAAATAATAGAACTACGTAGCCCACATGTGTACAGAAGTACACAGAGGAATATGATAGGCCAGAAATAACAGAACGCTACCAAAATGTGTACAGAAATACCGGCGTAATAGAGGAAATATGACTGACCCAGACCATTACATACAGAAATCTACATTGTTGACACATGTACAATTGAGGAAAAAGAAACATGGCCAGAAATAACAGAGAACTCGACAACATATTTTCAGATGTACACCAGAATTGAAGATGGTTGGCCCAGAAAGTAAAATAACAGAATTCAGAAACAACATCAGTTGTACATATGTGCATAGAGGAAAATGACTGGACCAGAAATAACAGAACTCCAACAACATGTATACAGATGTACATAGAGGAAAATGACAACTCCAACAAAATGTGTACAGATGTACTTCCTAGAGGAATCATGACACTCCAACAACATGTGTACAAGATGTACCTAGAGGGAACATAACAATACACAACTCCAACAACATGTATACAGATGTACATAGAGGAAAATGACAACTCCAAACAACATGTATACAGATGTACATAGAGGAAAATGACAACTCCACAACACATGTGTACAGATGTACATAGAGGAAAATGACAAACTGGTTATACAGATGTACATAGAGGAGAACGCAACTCCAACAACATGTGTACATAGATGTACATAGAGGAAAATGACAACTCCAAACAACATGTGTACAGATGTACATAGAGGAAGATAGTGATTGGCCAGAAATAACAGAACTCCAACACACATGTGTACAGATGTACATAGATAGTGAGTGACTGACATGGGGAAAGGACAGCATGTAGTAGCAGCAGGCAGGTCTTCAGTCTGATAGTGACCGCCATGGGGAAAGGACAGACAGTAGTAGCAGCAGGCAGCTCTTCAGTCTGATAGTGACTGACATGGGGAAAGGACAACATGTAGTAGCAGCAGGCAGCTCTTCAGTCTGATAGTGACCGACACGGGGAAAGGACAACATGTAGTAGCAGCAGGCAGCTCTCTTCAGTCTGATGTGACTGACATGGGGAAAGGACAACATGTAGTAGCAGCAGGCAGCTCTCAGTCGCTGATGTGACTGACATTGGGGAAAGGACAGCATGTAGTAGCAGCAGGCAAGTCTTCAGTCTGATAGTGACTGACATGGGGAAAGGACAACATGTAGTAGCAGCAGGCAGCTCTTCAGTCTGATATGTGACCGACACGGGTGAAAGGACAGCATGTAGTAGCAGCAGGCAGCTCTTCAGTCTGATGTGACAAGTGCACATGGGGAAAGGACAAAATGTAGTAGTAGTAGCAGCAGGCAGCTCTTCAGTCTGATGTGGCCCCCGACATGGGAGGAAAGGACAGCAGTAGTAGCAGCAGCAAGTCTTCAGTCTGATCGTGACTGACATGGGGAAAGGACAACATGTAGTAGCAGCAGGCAGCTCTTCGGCATGGATTGTGCAGGCACTGGAGGCTGGATCTCTAATCGAGATAGGCACTGTGTAAGTAATCTTAATAGTGATATTGATAATAAGCATAATACATAATAATACAAAAATAGATAATGATAATGATAATGATGATACTCATGCTGTTTGGCTACAACATTCTTCTTCCAGCTACTGTTATTTGCTACTTCGCTGCTGCGTCTGTCTGTGCTGCTGCTCTCCTCCTTCTCCTCCTCCTCCTCCTCCTCCTCCTCCTACTAATACTCTACTACTACATCTACTACATATCGTCATATTATTAAGATTATATATATCCTAGATATTATAATCTATATATATCTATATTTATATGGATGTATGATATCTTGTATGTGGTGCTGGTATATGTGTGATCTGTGTTGACTGCGGTATGTTCGAACTGGTGGGATTCGGTTGGCAGGGCCAAGTTATTACTTGGCTACCTGTGTCCCGTAACTCCTGGGGCTACGGTCAGTCGTCTAAGAATCATATGTATATGTCACAGTCGATGGACATCCCCTGCTGACATGTGGGCACAGTGTGCAATAGAAAAAGGTGCTCTTTC
>JADBJO010013545.1:47269-51898 GCA_016801955.1 Conus betulinus | reverse complement strand
TCTGCTTCTGCCTTCCTGAGCTCTGAAAGAAACCACGTTCCGCAGATATCACAGTACATTTTGGGACGCTTCCCAAAAAAAACAAGCAAACAAACACAAAAACAAACAAACAAAACAAAAACAAACAAACAAAACAAAAAAAAACCCCGTGATATCTGGGAAGCCTTCCCAGATATCACGTTCCCAGATTTCACGCTGCACCGGGTCCTCGCCATTGAAACAGCTCGGGATTTCAGTGAAGAAGAGGACCAGAACCCTGAAGGCAATGGCAGAGGGCAGCCAAAAAGAGTTCCAGCCGGATCTGGTCGAGGAGGAACAAAAGTGGACTTTGTAAGGCTTCAGTTTCCCAACTTAAAGAACAGGTGTCCCTGTTAGCAGTGGGGGTAAACCATCCGTCTAAAAAGATATGCCTTAAAACACTCATCAATGCAGAAGTTTCAGGTTCGAATCCCGGCAGCTGCCAGGCAAAAAACAACAAACAAACAAACATGCGCAGTGTGGTTTCAAGGGAAAAAAAAAAAAGTTGGCAGTAGAAGGGCATCTGTGAGTCGTGACCTGGGAGTATAAGGAATTCAGAGCCGAAACACTTGTCTGTGTGTGTGTGTGTGTGTGTGTGTGTGTGTGTGTGTGTGTTGTGTGTGTGTGTTGTCTCTGAAGACATTCTGCGGTCTAGCTCTCCTTAGGGTGTCTTCTTTCTCTATGTACTTATGTATGTGTGTTTGTTTGTAATACGTGAAGAAGACTTATTTCTTGAAAATTCTATTGTTTGTTTTGTATTGTGTCCTAAATAAGCATTCTTTTATGCTCTATTTTGTGTGTTTACTTATATTTTGCCCCATTTTTTTTTCTCAGCAACGATGCAGTCTGATTTACGTTTTTTTGTTTTTTTTCTTTTTTCCTTCGGGTGGGTTTGTGTTTCTGCTCCCTTTTTTTTTTAAAATTGTGAAACGTGTAAATGTTGGATGAGTGACTGATCTTTGAATGTACGGGAAAACGACTGAAGGAGCGCCAGTAGGCTGCTCTTCGGCCGGCTCTACCTGGGTAGGCAGCCGTTGAGTGAGTGAGGTAGTGTGTTTATTGTAAAGCGCTTAGAACTTGGTCTGTGACGGAGGCTAGGCCAGTCTCCTTGATGAAACTGAAACAGACACTTCAGTCTTTGTATATTCCCTTCAGTGTTGTTGCAGTTGTTGTTATTGTTGTTGTTGTTGAGTGTATGTGTGTGTGTGTGTGTGTGTGTGTGTGTGTGTGTGTGTGTGTACGTGCGCGCGCCCTCGCGTGCCTGCCTGCTGATTGCTTGTAGCAGCGTGCGTCGTTGGCGTGTACCTATACATACATTAAGCCAAACTGCCACAAGTGACCCCTAGCGGCACATGTACATCACTGACCCCGTGGGCACCCCCCTCCCCCCCCCCCCACCCCCCGGGTTCGTCTCGCTCTCTGCCGTCCTCTCTCTCCCTCTCTCTCTCTCTCTCTCTGTACTGTTAGAGCAATTCCCTGCATCGCTCTAGCAGCGCCTTGGATCTTTCTTCCTCCCTCCACCCCTCCATCCCCCGCCCCCACACAATCCCCACCCCCACCCCCACCCCCTCCCTTTCCCACTCCATCCAGTGCCGAGCAGCCATTCATTCCCTTGTAGTCGGCCCCCGGACCTCCCCGGGACCTGTCGGCCCTGAAGCCCCCAATCGGCCCAGCAACATCACTGCTTGGGTGAACGAAAGAAAGAAAGAAAGAAAGAGAGAAATCAATCAGTCAGTGTGTTGACGCTTGGTTTATCTTATAAGGCAAAGAGTAATGATGCAGGCATATATATATCAGCTTACTTGTATACTGGCACAGATGCGAGCGGAGGCGCATGTGCCGCCCTTGCGAGCGCTCGCGCTCACTCGTATTCACACACATTTATGCACAGACACGTGCACGCACACATGCGCGCGCGCGCGCACACACACACACACACACACACACACACACACACACACACACACACATTCAAACTCATACACGCGCGCGCACACGTATGTGCACACACATGCATACATACATACAGACAGACATACAGACAGACGACACACACACACACACACACACACACACACACACACACACACACACACACACACACACACCCCGCACGCGGACTCGTAGGCGCATGCACACGTTTTCATACGTAAATAATAAAGCGTTCTCTTTCGACCCCCCACCCCGCAACCTAACCCTCACTCTCACACCCCGTCCTCTGACCCCCCTTCCCACCTTTTTTTTTCTGGTTGATCGCAGCAGCAGGGCAGGGGCAGAGGCTGGAATAATATATTTTTTTTTTTTTTGGGGGGGGGGGGGGGGGGGGGGTAGGAGAGGGGGCGGGAAGGGAAAGGGTGGGAAGAGAGAGGAAGCATGATGTACAGGCAAATTTATTTATTTATTTATTTATTTATTTAAATTTGTTGTTGTTGTTGTTCTATCGCGATGCACGTGTGGCGGACACATGCAATGAATCTGACTGAACGCTGTTTGAGGTCAGGCCAGCGACAAGGTTTGTGAGCCGATTGGTTTGCACAGCCTGTGTCTGTCTGGCTGGGCAGGGATCAGCGAGGCAGGGCAGGGTTGGGGGGGGGGGGGAGGGGAAGAGGGGGGGTGGAGCGGGGACCGGTTGTTTTCAGGCTGTGCAAACAGGCAGCCGCAAAAGGGGGGTAGTAAGTAGCCTCAGGGGCACTAAAATTGGGGCCTGCGGGAGCGTGATGCTTCGCTCCAACATGCATGCCTTCAGTGGGTGTGGCCTTGCCTTAGCGGGCCGCCCTGGCAGCACCACAGTTATGGGCTGTTCAGGACAACCCCCCCCCCCACCCCTCCAGCCACTGACGACGACCTCAAGAGTCCAGGACATTCCCTCCAGCCACACAGCCTCCCACCCTAAGGGACGCAATCCCATGGAGCTCCGATCCTGTATGAACCCCCCTAACCCCCTCCCCCCCCCCTCCCTCCTGTACTGCTCTCCGCCGGTACAGACAGTTCGTTTTGAAAACCACTGTGCAGGATAGAGATGGTGGAAGGCAACGAAGGTTCAAAGAGGTTGCCCAGAGTCGCAGCCTTGGGTGGAACCTCTGAGACTGCCACACCTCCCTGTCCTCTTGGCTTGCTAGCCATGGAGGGGTGGTGGGGAGTGGGGATGGGGAGTAAGGGTGGCTGAGAGTGGGTGGACGGCTGGGGGTAAGGGGGTGGGCGACCAAGTTAGGGTGTTCTACCCGAGCTGGCCAAAATGGGGTCGTGTGGATCCATATCAGGGGTCCTGAAAGCGGACTGTACTACTTACTCAAGAGCTTGGGAAGAGGCTGCCACAGAGAGCAGACGAGACCTACAACAACAACAACAACAACAACACCGACTCCGAGCAAGTCACCACTGGGGACAGCAACGCCAACGTCTACACAGACTGTAGACTCTGGGAAACCTTGTCGTGAAGGATCTCTGGCCAATAGGACGTAGATTTGCCTTTCACTGATTGTTTCCCCTGTTAATCAGAAGATGGTACTATCTGCTCTTTTCACACCTGCACCTTCACCTAACACCAATTCTGGAGTGTTGATGACCGTTGGGGGTGCCACAGAAGACTTCGCAACCAGCTTCCTCCACTCCTCCCGGTTCCAGGCCTGCTCTCAGGCCGTTGCTGAGTGTGAGGCCGCCAGTCCATGCACTGATGATGTCCTCCCCATCTCTTTCTCTGTCCTTCTCTGCTTCTGTCTCTTCTCCTCAGAACAAGATATACAGACTTTTTGTTTGAAACTATGGGAAAAAAAAAGAGGAAAAATCAAAACAAAACAAGATACAAAAACTCCAAACCAAGGTACAATCAAAATCTGGAACACGTTTTAAAGTCCACAGAGGGAAAAAGAAACACTCCACCATCTGACTTCAGGAAGTTCTCCGTCTGAACGTTGAAGGAAACATGCTATCTCATTCCTGCGGAGTTTAGTGTCATTGATATTTAAGATCATAGCAGTTAAAACTGCCATTTCTTCTCTCTCTCTCTCTCTCTCTCTCTCTCTCTCTCTCTCTCTCTCTCTCTCTAACCCTTCCGCATGTTATCAGAGAGAAATCAATAGTCTGCGATAAAAAAGTGGGGTGCACTTCAAAACAAGAACAAAAAACAAACAAACAAACAAACAAAACAAGAACGACCTGGGGCAAAAGTGAAACTAGTGGTTATAACAAGGTTATATGATATGCAACAACAACTATATTCTTTTTTTTCCCTTTTTTAAAAAATAAAGGATACAAACAGTGAGGCAATAGAAAGACACACACACACACACACACACACACACACACACACACACACTCGGCAGATCAATTAATCAAAACGCATCTCGCCTTCCAACTATCCTCAGATAAATTCAACGTTAAATTTCCAAGATGGCGTTCGCGCTAAATGAATGACGGGTCATGTCACTGAACAAGAGTAGTAGGGAGGAAGGGAGGGGGGGGGGGGGGACAGCAGGATAGGGAAGAGGTGATAGGAAAGGGGGATGGGGGGGGCGGAGACGCGGAGAGCAGGGGGGGGGGGGGGGGGGAGGGAGGGGAGAAGGAACGGAAGAGTCAATGGCTTTTATGAAGGGGACGTAACAGGGGTGTGGG